>KZ308903.1:0-13200 GCA_000376725.2 Ladona fulva | reverse complement strand
CTCCATCGGTACACACTCCACACAAATTTTTCCATTGTAAGTCATTACTTTCAAAGAATGAACTTATCATCTCCATGACGTCTTTACCTTTCGTAGTAGTTTTTCGTTCTCTACAAAAGAGAAACTCTTCTTTGATGTCCTCTAAGTGAATATATCTCACGAAAACGAGTAATTGGGAACATGGACTAACGTCGGTGGACTCATCAAGTTGAAAGGAAAAGACGGGAGATGCCTTTATTTCAGACAAAATTGGTTCCATCACATCCATACACATGTCTGAAATGCGTCTCTGAATTGTGTTGTTGGACAAAGATATGTTATGCATTTCAATTTCACTCGCTTCTCCAAGAACTAGTTTATCCGGCATTAATAAACAAGGTTTGATGATGGTTTCTGCAATTGTATGGAGCTGTCTCTGAGCACGACCACTAAATAATTCCTTTTTATAATTAAGCGAAAATTATTTGTTATTTTCCATTTTAAAACCTATGTTATCATCTAGCAACATTCAATGGAAATTGGATGCTTTGTAGATTAAAATTATTATTATGTGTACGTAAAATCTTTTTTATCTCGAGAACCGATTCGTTTTCAATTTAAGAAATATAAGAAACACCTTAAATCGTACAGAATCGTTAATCTTACATCACACGTTATATAAGCTTCCATAACTCGTTAGTTAAATCAATTTTAACGTGTTTTCCATGCTGATGAAAATTATGTGATCTAAAATTTTCCCTAATGAATTTTGAGGAAAAGATATCAAACGTATAAATTCGTAGGGATACGAACAGGCACTCAGTATAATGCGTGTTAACCCACCTCAATGATTTAACCTATTTACATCCCATTATTTAATTATCAAATTTCACGAAGATGCTGTATAGCAATCATATCGCATATTTCATTTACATTTGTTACGAGTGAAGCGAAATCTTACTTGTTCAGATTATCCACTTGATGTTTGTACATCATCATCATCAAAGTAGGGAATTCTATGGACCACCGAATGAAAGGCAGCATGTATGTAAGAATGATGGTGGGTTGAGTTAATAGGAATAACTTGACTTATGTATGTGGCTTTACGGGAAATATTAAATACGGGTTTTCCACAATCAAGAGAAATGGTAGGATCCAAAATGTTGAGGGTACCGTCCTTATCTTTTTCATTATCAAATGTTTTGTCCTGATGTAACGAATTTAAGTGATCAGAAACATATGTAAATAAATGTCTTACAGCCTGACTCTCGGTGTAACTAAAATTCTCCCTCCATTTTTTCCCCTTTTTCTGTATATACTGAAGAATCATAAAAAAACTGGCTTTCATTATTTAAGCTTACCTGCAAAACATGTTGCATCAACAGAATTTGTGAAAGTGTACGAGAGATATCCTTTCTATTAAATGAATCACATATTCTGCTCGCCTTTAAGATCGAGGTGCTCAAGTGCTACTTGGTTGAGGCAGGTCAATGAAGGATCCAAATCGACGTTGCCATTAAGTGTCTCAGAAGGTCTTTTCGCTAGCAGTATTCAGACAAGTGCATAATGTGTGAATGAGGTGTATTAGTACACAAATAAAAATTATTTTTATAATGCAGAAGAATTGAAGTGAACACGCTTCGTTGACATAATTTCTCCCAAGTTTACAATAATATTCAATTCTTAATTGTAACATGAGCGAACGTGGCTGGAACGTTCTCGTATGTCAATGCAGATAGAATTCGATCCGTCTGGTACTTGAGCCGATCTGATGCAACTAAACCACCCTAGTAGCTAAAACGCTGGGCGCCAGGGTTAGTCTAAAACACCTTCATTAACTCATTAGTTCTGCAAACCATAGATATTTGATCTGGTCGTTACGTATTTAATTTTTCTATTTACTATTTTGCCCGAAGATGAGTACGCTGCTCTATATCTATATTTTCAAGCATATACTTGTAAATTGTAAAACAAGATGTGCAATCACCGTTCAATTTTACGGTCAAAACGCAAGTATCTAAATGAGTGATTAATATGAGAAGCAGGTGCGAGAACAAGTCGTTTTATGGACTCATTCTTTCCGCGAACGATACGCGATAACATTATTATGAAGATATAGCTCAAACACTTGCTGTTTACATCCCCCTGCTATATGCTCGAAGATGGCTAGGTGTTTTAATGTAGAAGTAGATGCAGATGAGAAAAATTAGAAGTCATTGAATACAAATGAGTAATCGTTAGTCGAGATCCTTTGGATATTCTTTGGAAATAAGGAATTTGCCGTTGGTTTAGTCTACTTGATTTCTATTCATTTAAGTGACAATTTTAGTATTAATTTGTTACTGAACCATTATATCATAAAATGTACCAATTTGTTATAACAATTTCCTTTAAAATATTAAATCTAAAGATGAATTACTCTCTACCATCGGGAGAGACAAACACCACGTTTTCTACTGGCAAGAAAACCAAGAGGTATTAATTTAACAATGATAAGTAAATGTTAAAGATGGGATTTTCAGCAAATAATTTTCAATTTCAGGACAAAGAAATAACAAGAATATCATCAAGACAAACCTTCAAAATACGATACATACATTCGGAAACTGCATTTTTTACGGTCGATGATTTAAAAAAGATTACCCTCAACTCAATATCTGAAGATATCCCATTGTCCTCTGCGTATCTATTGTACTTTGCACCGTAAATTCCCTGGGGCTAAGGATACATTCAGGTGCCGCTTACTACCCCTGGGAATCTATGTCGCATTATTCTACATTTGCCCAGCGAATCAATAACCCTAATGAGGAGGCCTGCATAGACATACTGAATTCACAATACTATCATAGTAGAGAGGGGAATTATGCTCGGTTCCAAGGTTATTGCAAGTAGGAAATTTGTTGCTGAAGCTGGCGGAAATCTGAAAATATACTTACTTTGTTTTTCTGGCACGACAGGACTCCGTGAATATTGTTCTTTGAATGATATCAGGTTATAGCGAAGTAATCTACAAATAAATCACTTTCAACGTATCCACTGGAAAAACGCCTTCTGCTCTCTTTAAAAATATATTATATTTGTAAATTGCAATTTGTGAGGAAAGTATTCCATTTCAAATAGATTCATTTATTTCATTTCAATATCTATTTGACCTGGTGGACAACCCGTGAAAACTTTATACACATCATACGCCAGGAAAACGATCTTTAAAGTATTCCATCTAAAAGGAGATTGTGTTATATTACAGCAGTACAAGCGACAACTGGAAGCTAAAGAGGTAAATCAAACGCTTAGTTTTATACCCTCTGCAGCACGCGAAAAAGGGGCTAAATACCCCTTAAGGTTATGATTACTAATATTAGCTATAATGTATTTCTATGTGCAGAAGAAAATGTAGATAGCTGTGTGTGTAATAAGTGCAAACGCACCGCAATTTCAAGTATCATGCAAATAATTAATTACAAGTATAATGTCAACTTTACAATTTGACACATCAACTAAATCAATGGGTTAGACCAAATAAATAACTAAGGCAAGTAAATTGCTAAGACAAATATATAATCCCTCATTTGGTTTGATGGCAGTTAATAAATATTTGAAGATTTAAGAATGCACAAATTATGCTATGTACTGAGAAGATATCCGTAACATGCGATCTGTACAGTGGCCATATGGAGAGTGCAGTTTTCGAGAAGCGGTAGGATGCTGGAAAACATCCAGCCGCGGAGAATACGTCGTTTTTCGTTTCGGGGTATCGAAGATTGTAACGCCGCTTACCTGAGATCAAGGGACTAATATGCTTGGTGCAGATCGGTATCGACAAAAAAGATAGCTGAAGGTCACCCCAGGAATTTAACCTTTAGAACTCTCGAAAGTCTCATGAGGGAGATTCCTACCGTTTAGGGAAGGTGCTACCGGAAAACATTAAAACTGGGTTCTATAAACTTTTGAATATCCAAAGACTTTTGTGTAGCACCAAATACAAACGGGAGATATTGGAGTGTAGTGGGGTCTATGAATATTCATGTTAAAACTGTGAGGCCAGGTATATCGGGAAAACTGGAGTGAATCTGCAGGTGAGAGCAGCGGAGCATAGTAGGGACTACCGTCTCCGAAGGGTCTCACCTATGCCCAACTTCACAGTATACCTGTTGGAAGAAGGAAGGATTTCCATTCTAAGTGTATTTATCGCAAACGACGAAGATTTGAACCGGCTATAAGAATTGGAAAACGTGGCCTTTCCCAAGAATGCAGTTCTAACGAACGAGCACGGATTTCCGTTCCCTCACCCCTTCTTTCCCTTCCCAGCAAACTCTTTACATTCTGACCCTTCTCTTGACAATATCCCCCTACCCTTTTTTCCCCTTTTTCTGTATATATTAAATAATCTCAATACAACATGGCTTCAAGATAGTCGCTCGCTACCGAAACATGTCGCATCATTAAAATCTATGAAAGTGCAGGAGAGATATCTTTACCATTATTATGGCCTTCCACTAAGTAACACCTTCGCACATTGAAGTGACTTCATTTATACAATTTCATCAAATAAGCGGCCTTGATACATTTCCAGGATAACAATGTGCAGCCTGGGCGGTTACCATGGTGATTCGGGAAATCAATACAGCTTCTATCTGTGGACGCAGACGAGTCCATTCGTGATTTTAGGGATAGAGATGGGTGTGGCACACTGCTCCATTTCCCACTGCATCTGCTTCTACTAGAAAATTGACTATGTGACATACTTTTTTATCATTATCATTCTCGCTAAATAATAGCATTATTTATATTACTTGAGGAACAGAATTTGTCCTTTAGAGCTTCGTTCAACAACGCAATTTATCGATTTATTGCCAAAAGCCAAGAAAAGGTCGATTATGAGACTCGTATCGCATATTAATGATTTTATTTCTTTAGGTCTCGATAGTAAAATTTCGAAAATTGCAAAATAACTTGAGCTCCAAGAATTTTCGTGATAGTCCAGTATTACCCGTATACCATGTTCAATATACACGAGTGTTTCTCTCAAGATCGATATTAGTGTTTTATTTCTTGAGTCTCAAATAGGGTAGAAGCAGGCGAATCTGACCAGCCGGTTAATACAAATGACGTTCTAAAAGTACGTCTGATTCCTAAACTATGCTGAGTTTGACAGCGTTAAATTTCAATATCCACTCCTTAGGAAAAGCTTGAAAATATATACCATATGTTGAATCGGATGGGATAGTAACTAATCACGGAAATGAACTTAAATGACACATGAAAACCTTGCAGAGAGTCGAAAGGAGACCATCCAAACATAAACATAAATTTATGTGACTCTTAATATGATTGCATTTGCATAACTTCTGCATAGAACGAATGTTGTAGGGAATAAAGTTCTTTTTCTCTGAGGGATTGTGAGAGCCAATTAACAAAAATATGCATTGGCATACGGATCTGAGTTAGTTTAATCATGAGAAGATGCCGAAAAGGATGATCTGTAACGGAAATAAATTGTTTAAAGAGCTATCTCTTTCTGCATTTTTTGAAAGCGATATCATATCTATGGCAGTGGCAATAGAATAGTGCAAGATGTGATACATCTGTGCAGTCCCTTTCCATAAATACTCACATGTGTGCAATACTCACCTCGATATGGATTATTCAACAGTTTTTGTTATAAGTCAACACAGCACTATTTCAAGTGAAAAAGGTGATTCAAGGATGAGTCAATACTTACTGGCTCACTTTTAATAACTCATAAGTAGCAAGAGGGAAAGCTTCCATCTTAATTTCCATTACCAACAAAAATTAGACCCTTAAAATTTCCTTTAAATCTAATAAATTCTGCGTACCGATATCCTAACAGAAATTAAGCTTGCAACCTGTTAAAAATCCTCCTCCATTCCCGTGTCTTTGGAGAAGGAGGTCATACAGTATATTTATACACATGCTTTATCTCAAGATTTATTGATTTGTGAGGTAAAAAGCGTAATACTACGTCCTAGACTCCCAGTGGCTAATGAAGATAGGGCATAATAACAGTATGCACTATAGTGGTAATCCATTGATTTAGGGATTAGGATCTTATTTAGAAAATTAATCCCATATTTCATTTTTTTCTTTACTTTCTGCACTTCTTCTACTATTAAAGGAAAACAATGTATGTAAGTCATAAGTGTGTAGAAATTTGTTGGGAAAATTTCCCAAAATAAAATTATTTTGATAATTTTAATTGGCACTCTTAAGATCGCTTTTGTAGGAATAGTTTTCTAATCTTAATCTTCTAGAGTTGTCTAGGAATATTTTCTTGCCATCTATAGACGTATGGTAAGCATTTACTTTTCAACGTTCCCTTCCACGAATAACTTTGTCTTTTAAGTTGAGTATATAAAAGCGACAAGAAGCAATCCGCATCTTCGATCTGAAGAATCCTGATGAAATGCATGCGAAATGTCGTCATCAGACAACAACCGACGTGGCAGAGAACATGGAATTCATGCTGAGAACATAGAATATATCTCAGATATCAGAAAAGATTACATACAATGTATAGGATATCTTTATACGTATTAACATTAATGATGCAATCTTTCCTAAAAATAGCAATTAAATAAGCAACAAATTTATACTATTCAGCTGACGTACCTGAAGCCAATTTCGTACAAGACAGAAAAAAGGCTAGTTATTTGCCAATTAAATTCCATGTTCTCACGGATTTTCGGCTTCAACGTAGTCAAAGTGGGAGCCTTTCTCTCCTACACGTAAAAATTGTTCACCTTTCTTTGAAAGACTTGAACGTCAAAATCGTCCAATTCATTAATGCTTATACGTTACTTTCCGTTTTTAGACGAGAAGGAAAATGAATTTTATAAAAAATTGTGTAAAATAATCTAGTTCTAAATGTCTGGTTTTGAATCAGTCAGCAGAAAAAAAGTTACAAGGAACCATTGAATATAACGCTGTTAGTCGCAGCATTACCGTTAAGAAATTAGACGTACTTTAAAAAAAAAATCTTTCCTATGTGAACCTGACGATGGCTAAGTAGCCGAAACCGGTTGTTCCGTTAATAAATTTCTGTGGAAAAAGTATATATCTCTTTTATATAAAAATCATTCCTATTTAACTGCTGGTCTGAATAACCCTCTTCCACCGTATTTGACTCTCAAGTATTATTCATGTTGAGAGAAATACTCATGTTATAGACATTACGTGTTTTTGCACAAAAATATAAGTTCAAGGATGTATTCGAATTTAAACAGCTGTTCTATGAGCGCAATGGGTGCATCGCAGCTGTGCGGCAGTATCTAAAGGACCGCAACGGATGCGTACCATTATTATTACAGCAACGTTATGCATAATATTTACGACTTTTCTAGGAAATATTACGATGAGAAATTAAAGATTGGCAAACATTTAAAGGAATGAATTATGGATAACTCAAAACGAGAAAGAAATATTTATGCAGTGGATCAATTCGAAGAGATGGTATCAATAGAAGTTCCAAGAATACATCCTCATTCCGTTTTGTAATACATCTATTCTGGATATTTGATCAAGTCTTTCCTAATATGAAAATAGCTCTGTGACTTTCATTGAGACTAAAGGTGCCTTTTGCTACCGGTGAACGTTCATTACCGAAATTCAAAGTTTTCAAAAAATATTTGCACTCATCGACGAGCCTAGAAAGGATAAACAATATGGCTATAATCGGCATGGAAAATCACATTCTTGATGGACTTACTTTTGATGATATTGTACTAGTAATGCGGTTGACATCTCGAAATCCTTTTTTTTAAGTTAAATGTTATTCTGTATCTCTTATTTGCCTGCCTCCATTCCCTTAATGCGTGGTTAATTATGCTGCAATAAAATGTTTACTCTAAACGTTTATTCTTAGTTGAAAAGGATTTAATACAAAACATAGACTTTTAAGTTATACGAATTGCGATGATAATGATAGTTGAAAGTAATGTGAACAATTAATTCATAATGACAACTCACTATTTTAGCATACGGTGTACACATAATTAATTGTTTTTAATATTGCTGACCAATGTAAGCTGGGGAACAAATTCGTATATATCTTGTATTCCAAAGTATCACAAAATAATTTTTACTATCATAGAAAGATATGTATGGTTTTGGTATTAATTTCTTAGGGAGGCTTATTATGTTAGCACCCGGTTGGAAATGGGCCAGGCGCGGTACTGTTTCGAATGTTATATCGCAAACAACAACAAGAAAGTTGATCGCTGGGCACATAGAACGTGCCTTATCGCAAAATAGGATGGAGGCCAAGAGACATGCGTCATTTGTCTCTTCGAGGTATCGTAACGTGTATCGCCGGTTACCTAAGATTAAGGGGCTAAGGTGATATCATCGTCACCGAAAGAGAATACGTTCTCCTTTTTACAATTAAAAAATTAATTAAATATTAATTCTTTAATCTTTTAGCCAGAGTGGTCAGCTCTCTGCCAGTCGATAGTTATTATCATCGGAAAGTCAATTACGGCCCCTTCAAACATGAACCACCTCTTAATACAGTGAGTTAAAAAGTTATATTAGGTTTTTTAAGTTCAAATTCTCGATATTTATGATAATATTGCTTCTCAAAATACTTTAAATTACGAAAGATTTGCTGTTGCATTATGTGTAGGAGTAGTACTGATAAAAGCCCTTAGATTGTGGTGGTCAGTTAGCAAAGTTTAGGGCTACAAACTGGAAGTTGAAGCAAGGATTAGCTTCATCAATGGCGAACGTGCTACCTAGACGGCTATCCTTTAGCCTTATTAAGTACACATTTCTGCCCATGTAAATTAAAGAAATGCTTTTTTTCCGATTCAAGTATTTAAATCCAAATATTCAGTTACCCAAGACATACAAACAATGTCAAAAATTAATGTAATATCATTTATATCTGAGAGTTAAACACACATTCATAATTTTTCATAAAGAAATCAAGCTGAAGATGGAGGTGCAAATACTAATCATTTTTACATTGAAATGGATATTTTTCTGGGTATACCTAATTATGATAATATGGACCTAAATATTATAAATTGTGGCCAGAACCATATGAAATGTTGTGAAAAAATTATTACGCTGTCCAAGTCAAATATACAGAATTTATAGTTATTCCGGTAAATCAATAAATTGATATCAAAGTTACATTTTCCCGTATTGTATTTCTTATTTCTACTTTATTCTTACGTAGGTTAATGTTGAGATCATGTGCGCCTCTTCATATCACTGTAAAACCTTTCTTTAATTTCTTTTATCAGCACAGTGCAGATTTTTCTGAAAACGCAACGCTTTTCATCTACTACATGTTTATATTATTAGTCATGTGTTAATGACAGCAAATAATTAACTTGTTTGTTTCAGTTTCTTCGTGAATATACTCAATTATGTATTTTTACGACCATTTTCTAGTTATTTGTTAGTGCACTGATGTGACCTGCTGACAAATATTCGGAAATTATCGGGGCTCCCGGATAGCCAAGTTTGCAACGCGTTCGAATGCGGCGAAAGATGTCCCGGGTTCGATTCCTGGTGGGGACCTACGTGCGAAATGACCAAAGCAATCGAACCGCTTTTAACAATACTGCTCGGAAATTTCCATGTTAAGTTTCTATCGTTATAACACAAAAATAGAAATTAGTTCAATTTCTGTATTATACAAATGTCTCAGAAGGGATGAAATACTACGTATACTTCAATTTAATCGACTTTAAATTAATGTGACTGGGTTTTTTATAACTAAAGTAAGTACAAAAATAACTTGGTATTGAAAACGTGAATAAAGAAGAGTTTCACTGGTTTGACGATAGGTTAACAAAATGTTTCATGACCAGTTTTATACATTAACTTCTATTGCTGAATGTCCAATAAACATTTGAAAATTATGAGGAATAAATTATTTATTGATTTTGAGAGAAGTCTCTACAGCATGTTGTAATGATTAGACCGTATTCATCACCAGATTTACTGGAGCTCATTTATAAATGTCATTTTGCAATTTTCGAAAGAATACTCTCGAGAATAAAGATTCAAGAATATGGGATACGGGTCTCATAATCGAATCTCCCACTGTTTGATTTTATACATTGACTAATTCCATTCCTGGAAACTCTCACGGATAAATATCGTGCCAGATATATTGCAGAAATCTATTGTTTGTCTAGAATTTGATGAAAGTAAATCGCAAAATGTTACCGTAAATTGAACGAGCTGCCGTAGGAGAAGGAGCAGTGTTCAACACCCATATTTACCCCTAAAATCACGAATAGATTTGTCTCCGTTCACGGATGGCAGCTGTATTGATTTCCTGAATCTCCATGGTAACCACCCAGGCTGCAAATTGTTTTCCGGGAAGTGTCTCGAGTACAATTATTAGTGGATCCAATCGGAGGAAAGAGTTTAGAGACAAAACGCATGTCTGATCTGTATGATTGTTTCACCCTTTGCAGTCTTATATGTAATTAAAATTCACGGTAGTAAATTTAGGAAAATGAAAAAAACTCTCAACTGCGCAAAACATAGTATACATAAACCAATGAGTTGATGTTGATACACTTTTTCTAATGACTGAAATACAGGGGATAGTGACCAACCTTCACCTTACATCTGGTTATTAAATGGTACTAAATAATTATGTTGTACCTGGAATTATATTACGCTAACTTAATTTTGATACACATTATGGTAGCATCGTCCTCCGCCAATCTGCCTCAACGGAGCAACTTTTGATGCCTTGAATGTTAAAGGCGAGCAGAAGATGTGGCTTCAGTAATGTAATCCCTTCAAAAAAGAGGTCGTTTTAAAATTCCACCCGTTCGTAAGGACATTATATAGCGATATAAACAAAGAAATTAGGGATTCATTTTCTTCAAATACCCTATTCCTTAATCTAAATATTTGGAGGAGAACGGCAGTGGATATCTTTTACGTACACTACATGGTTCGAAATATTAACTTGTGAAGTTTAAGCATATATCTCGCTCTTGATTCCCAGAGGCCGAAGAGATATGGTGAGATAATATTATAACTTGTTTCCTTTTTAAAGGTTTTAATGTGATATATTGCACATATTAATTTATAATAAATCATAAGTATAACTTTAAGCAACGATAAGAAACCCATATAATAAAAAATAAGGAATATTAACAAATTCTCCTTTGCGAGAATAATAACCAAATAAATAACTGTATGTAACACATGAATAACAATATTAAAATTAAATGTAAGTTTTTCTGTTTTGCGAGCAGTCTAGACATATTAAAAGACTATACAGATTTAGGACAATTTCATCGACCTTATGAGCAGTTATTGTAATACCGTTTTAATTAGATTGGTAAACCCGGGTGATATGCCACAGTTGTCACATTTTCGGCGTTAATCGCTAGGCTTTGATGCAAATAACACTGTGAAGTCCATCATTTTGATCAGTGCACATGTAAGAATAACAATGGTGGAAAGTAGTAGTAGGCAAATATAAAGTTCCATTAAATTTTCTCAGGATAAACTGTTTCCCAGCAGTTGAAAATTAATTCCGTTAACGATCATTGAAGACCTACCTCAACTAAAATTAATTTAACGCAACGGGTATATTTTGTCGTGAAACCGGCGAAATGAACAGCACAATTTCTTTAACCCGAAAAGTTACGAGAATTGATGCGTTGCGTATACTCATTTAAAATATTTCATTTTCTACAGTGAAATATCCGATTAAAGTGTCGTTGCGTAAAAGAGTGAGATTTTCCTCAATTAGCAAAGTTTGTGGCTACACGGAGGTTAAAATGCTAAATGTTAAGGATTCAGGATAGTTCATCAACAAAGTACAGATGACCTGATATATATTAGCAGAGTTACACGTAATTTTGTGTAGTATTTCTAAAATGTACCGAAAAGAAGCTTAGGTTCTTATAAATCCCTGGACATAAATACATGACAAATTCAAAATTTAAACAAAATTCATGAATAAGATTCCAATACATATAATGCAACTTAAGTTAAAGTTTGATAGAATAAATATTATGGATATCAATTTATGCAATACTATAGTTATAGCGATGTAATATAAAGCATAAAGATCCTTAGTAACAACTTTAGTTTTACACAGTGCCGCACGGTGTCAGCCTTAGCTATCTATTTATTGATAGGATTACGTTCGGAAACTTCCAATTAACGGTACGAATGCAGGGGTATGTACAGCAAATAAGAGACCGAATATGCGTAGACTATATCTGCGCAGCGATTAAAGAATCCAATGTCAAAATGTACCTTATATACCGAAATTCTTAGAAGAACATTACATATTTACAAAAAAATAGAGATTAACTGAATTGATAGGAAACATTAATCATACAAAAATAAATAGTTACGTTATTCTAACAGAAGGCATTTCACTGGAAAAAAGTGAGGTTAAAGTTTTCTATCGCTTCAATTGGTTGCGAATTCTCATACAGGACAACGAAGCCTATCATAGATGGCGCCAAAAGTAAACTCACTTTAATCCTTTTTAACGATTGGATTTTTCGGTTATATTAGTGTTATGTGTCCTAGAAAGAGAGCTTTAGAACCTTCTTTTTTTTTACATTACTCAGAGTACATTGATTTAAATAACTACCCAACAAAATAGAATGCGGGGCATTAAATCTCGCCTCAAGCTACGTGATACTTAATGAGAAAATTTGCTTATAAACATGCATAAACTCCATCAACTTTAACTGAAACATCACATCACTAAATGTGTCTGATACATTTCATACGTTTTGCAAACGATAAATATATCATCTAAATCAAGAACTACAAACTCGTCGTGGAGGAAATGGTTTGATTGTTCGCACGACCTCGTGTGATACACAGACGGTAACTNTAAGACAAATTCAAAATTTAAACAAAATTCATGAATAAGATTCCAATATATATAATGCGACTTAAGTTAAAGTTTGATAGAATAAATATTTTGGATATCAATTTATGCAATGCTATAGTTATAACGATGTAATATAAAGCATAAAGATCCTTAGTAACAACTTTAGTTTTACACAGTGCCGCATGGTGTCAGCCTTTGCTATCTATTTATTTATAGGATTACGTTCGGAAACTTCCAATTAACGGTACGAATGCAGGGGTATGTACAGCATATAAGAGACCGAAAATGCGTAGACTATATCTGCGCAGCGATTAAAGAATCCAATGTCAATATGTACCTTATATACCGAAATTCTTAGA
>KZ308902.1:203695-292604 GCA_000376725.2 Ladona fulva | reverse complement strand
ATGTTTAGATTGTTCCAATAAGTAACATTTACCTCCTTTGAATGATGATTTCGACAATTCACCAAGAATTCTTGCCCATCGAAGCTTGTGAATATGTGTTTATATCCACTGATTTATCCGAGTCCCTTCTTTTGTCATATCAATAGATTCATATCACCACGCATATGGCCAGCGCTGTACGAGAGTTATAATTTAAATAGATCCCTTCCGCCTCTTCGTTGAAAACGAACTTTCTATTTTCACGACAACTTTCACCGCGGCTGAAAGATCTGCTTCAAAAAATGCCGCTTTTTCCAGCTGAAAATGAGATAATTCGTGGATTTTTTGGCTCGTCAATCCTTTGATATGTGATGCTTCAGGAGATTTACAGAATTAGCGCCACGTGGTATTAATTCGAAATTCGTTTTTTTTAACTCCGAGAGCCGAATAACTCAAGAGCCATTGCCCTCTCCTGGGGAACTTTGTTTCCAATAAAGAGGGAGATTAATATTTAGCAGTAGAAAACCGAGTATAAATCATTCTTACATCAAGGGGTAGACAATGGCAATTACGCACGAATTCAGTCCCCACCTCACGTGAGCAATTGGAGGAATTAAAACAAAAATTTTTTTTCTGCGTTTGTTCATCCATCTTCATTCCCATTCTGTGCAAATATTATAAATTTGTTTCCTCATCGTAAACTTCAATTTCCTCATGGGAACGGAATAATGCAATTTTTTCCATATTATACGATATTCAATGAATAAAAAATGAGTTTAGTGCTGGGCAAGCGGGGTCAAAGATAAAGCAATTATTCGAAATAAATATCTGACGTAAAAGGTAACTTCGAAACAATTAATTTACGGAATTCTTTCGATTTATTATAAAAATGAAAAGCTGATTGATATTTTTTGTCGTCAAAAGGTAATTGAGCCATAGAAATTAATATTCAGGCCATGAATAACTTACCATATAATTCGGATGCAATTTTACGTTCTGAAATATGAAATGTATTTTTTATTTGAATAATTTAAGTGAATTTTTCACACAAAGCGGCAATAAATATAGAACCAAAAGGAAACGAATCTATTTAGAAATTCTGTTGAATATTTATTGCATAAATCAACGTTTAAACAAGTAATATGTAATACAATATTAAACATAGATAAAATGTATTAATACCACTTTAATTATTTATTATAAACTACTTTAAACAAATAACTACTCATAGTATATTACTCTTTTGAAAGTAGTTAAAATAAGCAATGGAGGAGTAGTGATTATTATGGATGTTAGGGGTAACGGTCTGAATTTATGGATTTATTTATAAGTATGCTATTTTATAAAATAATTACTTTAAATATATAACATATCGACTTAATCTGATTCATTATAAAGTAATTCCTGTTAGATTCAACAAGCAAGCTATTCGACCGCTTGTCATTATATAGATATCAATCATTCTTCTATAATTAGTATATAAGCACTATTTCCCATTATTTATTTCTAAGTGGTCTTGCTACCATGTACAAATGAATGGAATATACTTCATTTGCCTTTTGGTATAGGATAGATAAAAGTGTATCTTTCATTAACTTTTGTCTCAATTTTCTTCATGGCTGTGATAACACAAAACCGGAAGTATAAGTGATGCTGAATAATGGCATCGATTAAGGGCTCTCATTTCCGATTGCTATTGAATGATTGTTACCTGTAGAACTAATTGCTTCACTTACGCGGCCTTGTTCCTCTTGTAGCATTTTGTCTCAGTGAGGAAAGTAAGGGGCAATCTATCTCACTCCTCATTTTGCCTAGTCGCCTCAGCCCCCTCCCGGAAGCTTTTCGCTGATTATTGTGGAAGAATGGGATTCAAAACAGCCTTCAAGCAGAAAACTGTACAGACAATTTCTAAGAGTATTAATTACTAAACATCTGTTTATGTTGTACTGTCATATAGAGATTGCATGCATTCTTAGCTCTCATTTGAATTAAGTTTTGTTACCTTGATGATTAAATTAAATTTTTATCTGGAAATATTAGTAGGGGTGTAGCATTTTATAGTCTGCGAGCCATTTTGGATAAGACACGGTGTATATACACATAGAGCTACCTGGTTAACTACCTGTTTTGTGCGTTTTACACTATTCTGAAATAATACTCATAAAAGCTATCTGAAATTGCTATACTATCGCGTACTCTTTATGATATAATCATCCTTCTTCGTCTAAATACAGCATCACTACAGGAAACTAAGAATGATGTTCCTACGCTAATGAGAATTGTGACTAGCTAAATATGTGTTAAGTAAGGCCTACTGGATGGTAGCAGGACACAGGTGTGGGTTTTAATTGTGTTGAAGTAATGGTATCGTTAAATGTGCTTTGACAGCTGAGGTAATTTCGCTCGAGACCCCCACTAGTAATCGAACACAAATTGCTTTCAATGAAGCGCGTTGCCCACTAGGCTGTCTGGGAGCCCTTAAGATTTCGGGTTCATCTAATTTCTTTTAAACCCATTGTCACATACTATTCTTATGAAGTCCTATGGAAACGAAAAAAAGGAATCTTCCGACATAGGTCTACTCTAATCTACTCAAATGAACTTCAGTCCAGTCGCACGCAACCACACATGCGCAACCCCTGCCTGTCCAATCCATTACAGTCCAATCTAATCCAATCCCGTCAAGTTGCATCTAACCAAAAGCCATCTAATCTCATCCGACCTAATGCTGTCCCCGACAGTACTATCAACAGATTATCATTTTCTTATCGATAAGCTCAAGGTCGACGTTTTCCATCGCGGAGGTAAAAGATGGATCTTGAGGGAAAGGAAGAGGTTTGAATCTGGGATGGAGGAATGAGAGGGGATTTTGGAAGGCAAAAGGGAATTGGGAATGGATGCCAAACAGGGCGAATCACCTCCATCATCCCGACCTTGGGCGAGAGTCGCATGTGGGCTCCTCCTAATCTCTTTTCAACTTCCCTCGCCTGACTAAACATTTCATCCGCCCTCTATCCCACGCACAATGCGTCACATCATTCTGTTACGTCACCAAGGTAATGCTTTTCTTGCGGCGTTGCAAACTCCCTGCAGAGGAGGACGTCTTTCAAAGAGGATCTCCAAAGCTTAGAATGGCACAATAAGGCTTCGGGATGCGCTCACAGGATTAAATTATGTTTTATCCACTATCGGCATAAATTACACGGTTTTTCAATAATTTTAAAACCCCAGGCTTTTATATAAATAAACTTTGAATAATAAGCATTATTCAAAGAATTAGTGTCAACCAGGAGCCATTGTCGAAAATTTAGTTTCCTAAATCATGTGCAGAAGGAAGTTTGGACGTCTATAAAGAAGCGTAGCCAAGGAGGTGGTGTTTGGGGTTCTAACCCCCCCAAGAGAACAGATTCAACAGTAAAGGAAACCATACGAGAGGATGAATTCTCGCAATTATGCCATGCAAACACCACAAGATATTAGCAGAGAGATACGCGTTAAGATAAATCAGTTTTTATTTTCATTAGATTTTGGGCGGAATTTTTCCAACCCCGGAATTTTAGGCATCGGATTGTTTACTCCATGGATCCATACCTCACCCACCATGGACAAATTCTGGATATACCCCTCTGTAAATTATTTTGCACGAATGCCGGATGGGACCTCATCCCCTCTACCATTAGCTATGAAAAATAATAGAGGTAAATAAGGATTACTAGGAAAGATGAGGAGTGTTGTTTGTCTTTGCCCTCCTCACTGAGAATGTCATAAGCGAAACAAGTTCAAGAGAGTGAATCACAATGACTTTACGAGTAACACATTTCGTAGCATTCCATAAGGAGGACCCGTAATTAATGCCATTTTTCAGCATAACTCACACCTCTGTAGCTTTCATATCATCACAGTCATGGACAAGACAGAGGCAAAAGTACACGTTTTGTTAAGAAGTGCTACGATAAAAAAGCAAGCGTTACCAAAATGATGTTAGTTGCAGGTTGGGAATCCTTAAAAGATAGGAGACTAGAAGCTAGATTGCGATTGCTCGATACATTTAGGGAAAGTACATTTGCGGAAGATATAGTAGGTATTATGAGACCCACTTGCTACCTTGTACGATCCGACAATGAGCGCAAAATAAAAGAAGTAGATACTAGGACGAGTCGTTTTAAGAATTCATTCTTTCCGCGAACTATACGTGATAATAATTGGCTAAAATATAGTCCGAACGCCCGGTGTTTTCACCCCCTGCCACACTAACATAACATTACGTAGATTATGGAAAATTCTACAACTCAGGAGTTCATTTCAGTTTTCAACCACTTCTAAATAGTGCACTTTCCGAGATCACGTGTGGAGGATACGAAAGAAATTTTATATATTACTTCACGAATTATATTTTTTATTAATTAATATTGATATCTTATGTTATATCGTAACAGTTTCTGATGCTATACATTTTATGTATTGTTGAGAAGAGTTGCTAAAAACAATCAACTGAAGCAACCAAGGAAATAAAATACATGCTTATAGCCTGCTTGAATAAATAAAGTCGAGATAGTCAAGGGCTGGCAAAAGTCAGGCGGGTTGTAAAACTGTTTCCTTTCTTTTCCCAAATTGAAGTTATATCGAAAAATGTTCGCGATGAAATAGGTGGTCAAATACCGAAACTTCTGTAAGGATATATATATTTAAATTAGGCGAAAATGGTTTAATTTTGACAATCTTATGCTTTATTGAAAGTGTGAGATATTAATAAAATGGTTTTTGCAGAAAATTAAAAAAAAAAATTGCAGTTTTTCGTTGGGAATGATATAATATATAAAGTTTCCTACACTATACCCCGCGTATTCTAAATTACATTTAAAAACTATACACCTTCATAAGGATTATTTAATACATAAGAATTCTACGCTTACGAACTTATGAATCAGATGCTAGGCGTAGGTGTATGTATGACACAGGTGTATGCCAACAGATAGCAAGCGAGCCTCTATATATTTTCTCAACTAACCGAAAGATGATGTGAACGTATGAGTTTTTCAAAATGCGCTTATCACTTAGATACTACTTATATAATATTTAGATATTATTCATTTGATTACCGTTACACATACTGTTTTCACAATATATAAAATTCCACAAATCAATCTTTATCAAATTATTTAATTTATTCATTACCATTTGGCTTTTTCGCCAATAAGACTGTTTTAGCAGTATTTTTAACATGTTCCTTCATAAAATCATCTTTGATTACTGTTATTTATTCTACTTCTACGATTCTCGTAAACTCGTCTGCACGCCTATCAACCGAAGAAAAAGTACCACCCAAGCGAAGGAACGGATTCACCTGTTCTTACCATGGATGATCTCTTATTGTTAATTTATCTTTTTTTCCTTTGGTAAATCTAATAGCTGAAGGTTTTCTAGTATCCAAAACACCATTGCTTCCACATTTAGAGCTTTTGTATGGACAGCGTATTTGCCGTTTGAATTTTAGCTGAAATAAATTAATTGGCATGGATCATACATGCATGAGGTTTACTTAAATCAGGAGCCTCAAAGGGGAATACAAAATGAGTTGTTTCAAACGCATAAAGTAGAATTTCAATCCAAAAACTCTGCTCCAATTTTTGTCATGCAAATTTCACTGTTGGTATGTGCTCGTTTAGGCCATAGAATTACGATCACTTAATTAGTTACTAATATGCAATAATTTATCCTTTCTCATCATTTTCTGCACTAAATTAGATTTTCACCTTCCAAAGTAAAACAATTAAGTAAGATTATCACAGGATATTATTTGTCTAGTGTGTTCGGATGGATAGCGAGCAATATTAAAAGAGAATTCTACGCTAGTTGTCATAGGAACAAGCATAGGTATGGTGCGTGCTGTGTAAATATTCTGTTTGTGAAATGAACATTGGCCACTTCAATTCTTTTGTTATTGCTCTAGACGTAGACCTACCTATTTTATTAATAGAAATCTAAATCCGTAATATCTTCTGTACGGAAAGAGAAGTGTAGTAACTTTGATAAATACAGGCAAAATGTAAATACCTCATATTTTAATCAGCAAAGGAAGTAGAGGCATTAAGGCAAAATTAGCATTCTTTTTTCCGTTTTAACGATTGAAAGCTGGAGCGAAATGAGATACGTTTTGTGAAGAATTGCTGCGACAAATTAGTGAGCGTCACTCAGATGCTTCAGGACGCAGGATGGGAATCTATGGAGGTTAGATGATTTAAATAAAGGATCAATTTATTGGATAAATTGACAGAAAGCACGTTCAGAGACGATGTACCGATATAATGCGTTTACCGTGTTACATAAGCCGTTCCGATACTGTGAGAAAGATCAGGGAAATAGTTGCTAGAACCAATCGATTCAAGAACTCATTTTTTCCGCGAACGGTACGCGAAAGTAATCGATCAGGGAAATAGAGTAATTGTGAATGCAATCCCTGCCGCAAAACCGAAAGGCGGCTTGCAGGACACTTATATATACATATACATAATTCTGCTGCCACTCATTTTTCAATAAATCAAAATTAGTGTATATTATATAGTGTAGACAAGAATATGTTATGCATGAAGAGCACTGTAGATGAGACGCTGACGCTGTAGATTCCAAAGAGGTAATACAGACATGAAAAGTACAATATTTTTTGAATTATACAAAGACACTTCCTCGAAATACCATCAATCGTTTCAGTGAAAAGAAATTTGCTATAAAGTCAAAGAATTAATAAAATTTCCAGTTGAATATTTATTTTATATACAACATCCTTAACTTTCCGGAATCCGTTATTGCCCTTAAAATAAATGTAACGCAATTTCAAAACTTAGTTGATTCATAGAGAAGTTTGGGAAAAAGGATAATAAGCAGGCCGTAATATCCTCTGAGTCGTCTCCTTATAAAAGCAGATTTTTACCTAAAATACTAGAAAACTGGGTCAGAGAGTAAATGAGGCGATGCATAGAAGAAAAAAGTCACCTCCCTCGAAAAACGTACAATTTAGAGATTAGCTTTAAGGTCGTTTCCGTTCCGTCTGTGGTATTACACCTAAGCAAGATCCGCAACCTACTATTCAATTACCATCCATCTTAAGGGAATTAGTTTATAAACTTATATAATTCATAGCGGCATATCGTAAGGAGGCCAAGGTTAATTCGTAATTAGGTTCTGCGGATGTAATGCCTGGAATATTTCTCTTTTAATTTCTTGGTTTATTGCTAAATTGTGTAAGTTACCAGGAGGTGTAGGAAATGGTGATGAGTGGAGAATACGTTTCTGAGGGCACATGAACCTTCCGAAAAGTAAAAAACTTATGATAATTGCTAAATTGTACATTACTCTCTTTTAATGGTTTAACGGCGAGTATGCTTGTGTGTACATAATCTTTAAAAACCTTAAATCTTGTAATGGAAATTCTGATGACTTTAAATTGTCGAAGAAGAGAGCCAAGCATTGTACTGTCTAGTATTGTATAAGGATGGCGTTCGCTGTACAAAGCAGAAATGCTGCTAACCAGTTTTATTCAGTAAGGATCAAAGGAATATGAGCTATAGATAGTATCCATTGCTTTTCAATTTTATGGCGAATCACACCCATAAGATACTCAAAGTTTGCACTTATCATCCGTAAAAATTCTTAAAACTACTGTCCCATCTTATTTTGTTGCACAATAAAAGTTCTGTCGTATATTCCTCAGCGATTAAATCATTTACCTTATCAATTCTACTGTAATTTGGTCTGTCTGGTAGGCACGAAGTAATCAAAACCTCTGTTTCCTTTCTATGTGCCACTAGGGTTACGGTAATGCATGCCACTAGAAATACATCATTCCTCCTCCACATTTTCGAAAGGTATACGTGCTCAGAAACATTATTTTTGCTATTGAACATGGGTACCATTCCAGTTGAAATGATAAATGCTTTTCCTATATAACTTTATACAGAGGCGTAGCCAAGGGGGTGGTTTTTGGGGTTCAAACCCAATTCCAGGTGAAGAGAGCCAACAATAAACGAGAGCTTGCTCACAGTATTGCCTTAGAAACACTACTGGAGATTCACATGTTAAAATAAATCGGTTTCTATTTTAATTATATCCTGGGCGGAACTATTCCTGCCCATGAATTTAGGCAATGCAGTGTTTACTCAATGCCTCTAAACTCCACGCAAACGAATCCGGGCTATGCCACTGACTTTAGCTATACGTTGCACAGATATATACAATAGGACTATTACATTGTGTAAACCTGGCTTTAGTAAGCAACTGGGAACAACATCAAATGAAACATATGAGAAAAATTTTGATTTTTTCGCACATTCCCAAAATACTTCAATATCAAACCTTTGTTAGCAGGCAGATCTTCCAACCTTTTTTGTCTATCGCATACAAAAGAGATTAGAGCGTGAAATGACCTGGCGAAATCTTCTCTGCGAGCCTTCGTTAAGGACCCGAATCCCTCCGGAGCGCCCTTCAATAATGCAACGTGTTTAATCGCCCTTCATTCCTTCGGAGCCGTTTAATTACCACGGTTGTGCAAAAGCCCTACGCAGCCCGGCCTTATGTCCTTGCGCACAAAACGTTAGGGCGGTCACAGTTTGATGGGATGAACCCGATGAGAAGTGCTTAGAATTTGCAGGGAGTATTTCACGCCGCTCTTTTACGAGGCAAAGCAGGCATGAACGGCTGATAGGGAAGTGAATCGGAATGCGCTTCCGCAGATAACGTTATGGGGCTGGAGAATGAGCGGAGGACGTTAAAGATTAGAGGAGTTATACGGTGTGATAGCTCAGTGGACGTTTTCAGCCTTCTTTCGAAACAACGCAGCAGGGGGTCGGATTGATCGGGATTTTCTGTCTACACTAAAGTTGTTTCAAATTATTTCCGACGTGAAAAAGAAATATATCTTCTTCTTTTTATCTAGAACGTGAACTTTTAGCTCAGCGGTACGATTACTTATCTCAGAGCAGTTCGGATTGTTTGAAAGATGGTTGGACAGATTGGCCCTTTATCTTCCAGGTTAGATTCATATTGACCTCTCTTCCACGTAACCTCGTATCTCCTTATTATAAATACAATGCTAAGTTATAAACAAAAAGAAAGTATAGTGCGTGGGGAGATAACCTACGTTGCGGGAAAACATCCACGAGAAGGGGATGAAAAACGTAAGAACGCAGGAGAAAAATATAAAAGCAATTACATAATAAAATGCAGTCACTGAGAGATATTGAAACTGTAAATTAAAAATAGAAAAGAAAATGAACGCATGGAAAACGAGCGCATGAATGAAATATTGTACAGGAAAAATACACTTTTAAAGTATTAAACGTAAGTTTACAGATAGCATCACATGATGAAACATAGAATTATATGATTGCCGAGTCACATAATTATAAATTGATCTATCTAGTGAGTATAAAGTATGAATTTCGCCAGAACATTCGTCTAATGATGAATTATAACGTCAGTAGTGGTAATCTTTGTCGTATTCTTCCGTAATTGAGAGTAAGGCCTGAAAATATATAGAACGATTACAGTAGATCGGATATTTATGACAACCTGTCATAAGCTACATATATGGAGGAGATTTGACGGCAGAAGTTCATTTGATCCTAAAAATTAGTGCGAAAATGAATTCACCATTATCACCAATCATCATAAAATTATCAGCCAACCCCATAAGTGATGAGAATAAAGCTTTGAAGAAAAAATTGAAAGAATAAAATTATTTTGGTTCCATATTTTCTACGTTTCAGCGATACACGCATATTATCCGGAAAACGTTTCGATTTTATTTCTTGTGGCTCATAGAAAAACTGATTTCATTTTCTATGTAGTCACTTTCAGTTTGGAAAGATTTTCCATTGTATCGAATCTTCATTGCATTTCAATTATGTTACAAAACGCTTAGTTTGTCCCAAGTTGTATCAGCCATATTTGTCTCTCTCCGAACGTAGACAACGAATTTGAAGGTTTCATGGCATTAGCTAATCGAGTCCTTTAGAATTTCCAAAATTTGTCTATAAGTAATCATAGTTGCATCAAAGCTGATAGAAGTAAAGTGTTTAATATTTTTGGTATCACTCTTCTAAATTGCACTCTTTTATGAAAATAAATTTAGCCATATCCCTGGTAAAAGGTTGTAGATTTAGTAAAGACACAATTTTGTATTAGAAACTTCGTAGCTTCAGTTCTCCCATTGAGCCATTACAGAATAACCTCTATGCAGAAACAGCATGGGCCAGTTTTACAAGAAAACCATATCCTTTGTTATCCTTATGGCGAAAACGCACAGTGATAAAGTTTCCGGTCTGTGTAGCATATAACACTGCGCAGTTCGCCATGTTTCGGAGAACTTGGTCTTTGCCATGGCACAGTCACTGATATAGCTCTCCATAAACCTGCCTCCACAATGCGATTGCATGTTTGGTCTCGGCCGCAGACCTCGTTTCTAGTACGTTCCCGAAAAACTTGGATCTTCAGGGAAATCTAATGAAAGAAATCCGTGGCAGAAGTTGGATACGAGGAAATATCTCACTGGTCCTATTGGATAGATTTAAATGTATTAAGAGTTTCAAAGTTTAGAAAAAATAGACATCCTTCGGTTAAGACATGGAGAATTTTCGTATCGCTGTTTATCACACTTAACAGAATAAAGAGATTTTGTAATAATAATAAATAAGAAACGTTTATTTATTTCAGAGCTAATACAATCATAATAATAAGAGTAAAGAAAAAAAGAGACTACTTTTATTCGGCTCACAAAACAACTAATTTATCATAGTAATATCATAAAAGAAAAAGATATATATTCAGGTCTCCCTAAACCTAATCTGGCGCATCAGGGGGTTCCCTATTTCGACAAATGATTCACCATTTAATCGAACAAAACACTTTTCATATTCTTTTTAACCTCGGACAGGTTATTGAGGCGATACATATTGTCAGGCAGACTGTTAAACATTCTAGGGACCACAAAATTTAATCTGTTACTACCATATTGGTTGAAGAACTTAAGTACATCATAGTCACATTTTTTCCTTGATCCCATACAATGTTTTTAGACCTTCTGTGACTACATTTTTTGTAATAATTCTACACATATGGATACAAAACAGCAAATCATCTACTGGGAGTAACTCAATTGATTTATACATATTTTTTACATCATTAGCATTATTCACCTTAGGTCTTTCTCTGGGACTAACATTCTCATATATTCGTCTAGTGATTCTATACTGTTGTGAATAAAGTTTTTTCTTATATATCTTCATGGCATTCCCCGACACAGTAATCCCATATCTTATGATAGACCCAACAAATTTAAAATAAAGCATTTTCATTACGCTAACATGCACACTATCTCTAATAAATCTATCTCTAAATATGATATAGTTGGTATGAAACCTTCCGCAAGTTGTTGATCAATTTATCAATACGATCTTTAAAATTAAAATTCTCATCTACTATAATAAATATTTATAATCTAACATCTGGTCCAATTTCTGGCAATTACATTGAACTTCATTAACGTTTTGGTGTAAGCAGGCATGCGCATGCAGCTTCAGATTCAGTCGTTGTAAGTTATTTAGGCAACTGACAATAAGTATACATTTTTAAATTCTATATTTAAAAACAAGGTCTTTGTCATACATAATAATAATGATTTTTATTTCTTTACATTTATCAAATTACAAAAAAACGTTACTTTTAAAGGAATATAAGTACCCTATTAGTGAAAATCACCAGCTTCGTGGTTACTGACTCTTCAGGAAAGGTAAAAAATAAAATAGAAAAATTACGATGAAAATAAAAGAAACTTAAGACCAAGTGTCAATACAAAAACAAAAACTATAGCGACAGAAATAATATGCATAGAATATAAAGCATTGAGCACATTCACACAATATTTTTAAACAAAAATTCAACATCTTTGTGATTTATAAGCCATTCTTTAACGGCTTTAATACAATTCTTTTCATTAGTAATAGTAACAATGCATGCTGGAAAAAAATAAAACGATTTGGACTTAAATATAAATGGAAACATACGTTCTTAGAGTTAAAAACTTATATGTTCTTTAATTATAAACTGACGGGTTTTCCCTTTCTTCCCTCCGATTGTAATGTATCCTTAAAACCTTGTATACAAATAAATGTCTTAAAGGTTATTTTACAAACATTATATAAAGGGAAGGAATGCGCTGTACTGGGAGCTCTAAACATAACTCAGATGCACTTCTTCTGAGCAACCACTAATGGTTACATAGGCTCCCCCTAACAGAGAATTCCGTACTGCAGTCAGGAATTAACCAGGCGAAATATACATTCCTTAAAACAGATAATATTAAACAAAGTATACAGAGTTTTCCAGGAGAAAATTAAGTTTTCTCTTCATGTAAAAATTGGAAACAGTTTTAGATCTCCTTTAAAACAGAAGGATAATGTGTCTTTTTAACCCTATCACAATAAGATTGAAGTATCGACATATTACCTTAATTCAAGTCCTTCAAAAACAGTGGTTGAATATGTACCTGTATATCCCGTAAACTGTTTTTGTGTAGTTGCTTGCGAATTAGAGTATCCTACTCTGCCTAACATTTGTGGAACGTACTTCTTCTTTCCCGTTGCTCCAATGCGTACTCGCTCGGGTTGCGAATTAGAGTAAATAATGCTTACTGTTATTAAGAACAAGAAACGTTACGCAAACCCCTTGCTCTTAGTTAATAGCTTGAGTTTTTAAATTTAAAAAAATTATACTGCTTGCCTCAAGGATGTTAACGCCGCTCGCTATAAAATTGTTTTTCCTTGCGTTCTGCTAGGAAAGTATGAAACTTGCTAAGATGGAATCAGGCACTACTGGGTGAATAAAAGCAAGCATATGTTTCTACTTCTAGCAACATCTATCTGTTTGCGATGGAATTAGTGCTTACGGTCCACCGTCGAGGGAAAATGTAAATGATAAGTTACCTATATACTAACTTAGTGACATATGTATTAAATCGATGATGGAATTTAAGGCGAAGCTAGTTTGTATATATCGTTACGAAGAAAACTCAAGTCAAGAAAGTAGCGTCTGCCTTGGTCTACGTTCTTCACCTTTTATTTCGATTATCTTAAAATTACCGTGATAAGAGAAATGTTTTCATATCAAACTTGGTGTTGCATGTGAGATGGAAAAGTGAGCAATTTGTTAATGTTATTATTTGATAATTGATAATGTTAAAACTGAAATCTACATCTACATATGTATCCTGCTGGCCGCTTTTCAGCTTGTGGCAACCGGTGCATGCACCATGGCGTTACTCCCTTTATCGATTTATTTTGCTTTTCACTCGCGGAAATAGTGGATTGATTCGTTCCAGAATCTATTTGTTTGATTTTTCTTGCAGTATCAGAGCTTTAACATTGAGGACGCATGCTATCGCCTACATGTTCTTAAAATCTATTTTCTCCGAAACCATTAGGTAAACTAAACAATTATCTAAATCTTATTTCTTATAGAGATCCCCACTTTGAGTTCTGCAGTATTTGAGTAACACTCACTTGTGTATCGTAACAATTCTTTACGAAAAGTATCACTTTTTGCTGTACTTTTCCTAATTTTGGAATACAACACTTTACGGCAGTATCCCACTCACAATGTTCGTTATCTCTCAGAGAATCAACTGAAACCATGCCGTTTGAATCGTTTCTTTGTTTTTATTATTTTTTAATGCATTATTGAGTTAAATATTTGGAATTTAGCATCAAATATCATTTATCATCGTATAGTAGATTTTACTTATACAAATAAGCCATTGATAGATTTAGTCTTACGAAAAATACACGGAAAGACAAAGGTTGCAATTTGTATCATTATTCTTGAAATATTTAGTACATATCTGTGTATGCATCGAAGAACTATAGCTTTGTATTATAATAAAAACGTGGAAATAGCTTTGTATTATAATAAAAACGTGGAAGTAACGCAGACATTTTTAAAGGCATTAAGACATTAAATTATAGAGAATTTATTGCTTTTCAGGAGAAATGAAACACATTGTAAAACACACCACAAGGTTAAGTAACGAAAGGCCGTGTCCAGTAGCTAAGAGTTGCCATCACCTGGTGACTTAGCACTAGTTAGCAGTTGAAACCGGCCGTTCGTTAATAAAGCTTGCGGGATATCGGATTCATATCTTCTAGCTATGGAAATCACTAGAGTAAATGCGGATATCATTGGTTACATATCACAGTTTTTCTCGGCTCAAAAAAACTTTCTTGTCAGCGTATAACAGTTGTATATATTAAATACATTAAATGTTCTTCGTTATTTTGAAATTACAATTCTAATATTTAAAAAAATCTTTTTCAGGTGAGTTCAGAATCTCGGTCTTCTTCCTGTCCACACAGTGGCTTACCTCTGTTTTCCAAAAGAAGGGTAAGCTCTAGAAGTTAAAGAGTTTAAGTCGGTAGATATTAATATTACATTAACTGTAAGTGTACTTTGGCTTTCGTAAGGTGTATATATTTTAAACGTTAGAAATACATATATTTTAATAGACATGAGCATATGTGTGAAATAAAAGTTAAATGCGATTGAAGGTTAGAGCAATAGCTGAGTTTCAAATTGTTTTAATATTTTCATTTAAAATTTCGATCAACGTTCAATTCATTATCAAATGTATGCCTTGTAGTTTTAACGTTTAAAATATTTCTAAGTTTTCTGTTTGTTTAATCTCTCAGATAACAATGTTCGTTTTTGAAGGAAAAAGTACAAAGTATCTTTTCCTTCAAAAACGAACATTGTTATCTGAGAGAGTAAACAAACAGAAAACTCAGAATAGGATCGGAGATATTTGTCTTCTCCTTCAAACATGGAGTATTTCCACAAAATATCGCCAATGTCTGAGAATTTTAATGTTCGTTGTCTTAAAGTCTCGTCTACAACATATCCCTATGCTGTTTCTTTGAGACCATTCCTTTAGCCTTAACTCCAGAAATCTTCCTAACCGGGAGAAAAAATGTTTAATCATAAGAAAAAGGAACAGATGAGAAGTTATGGAACAAACGCAA
This sequence comes from Ladona fulva, assembly GCA_000376725.2. Classification (NCBI taxonomy): domain Eukaryota; kingdom Metazoa; phylum Arthropoda; class Insecta; order Odonata; family Libellulidae; genus Ladona; species Ladona fulva. The sequence continues at coordinate 277,563 of KZ308902.1, read as the reverse complement.
AGATGATTACACTATCAAAACCATGCTGGTAAAATTGTAATCAATCAAATTACAGGTTCAGCTCCTCCGCGAATATTTTACGCTCCTTATCTGCGAGAGAGAGGTTTATCGAAGTTGTAAATCTCTCCATCCAATTGATCAAATCCAGGCAAGAAATGTTGAAAAAGCACATTAGTTACTGATCTTTGTGGATATATAACTTAGGCCAAGGTTCAAAATTAGGGAGCTTTATAACTCGCACAGGAATTCAATGTTCCATCACCTAACCTAAAAGTTGATTATAAAGAATAAGAAAACCTAACGTTTTCTTACTCTTTATAATCAACTTTTGCAATATTTCACGCAACTTTCGTCGAAGAAGTTCCATATTTTTTTAATATCCTATGTTTTTGATGGAGTTACTCCCTCCTTCTGAGCTATAAATTTTGTACTCTAGCTACAAAGAAATTTGACTTAATTCCGCTTAAAATTCTCGGTTAAATCCAAAGTTCTGAATGCTACTAAACTGTTACATATAAGGAATATTTGGGCTATGTTGGATTGCATTATGTTTTTATGACGCTTAATTCCTGCCGGTCTCTTTAAAAAAAACACATTAACATACAAAATTCCCGTTTTTCACTGAGCAACTATTCTTACTATGCGTTACCTTCATATTTTTTATTAGATATCGGATGCTTTTCCAGGTTTGTTTCATGTTGAAATGCTTGAAGTTCGGCCACTGGGACTTATTAAAGTCGATCTTTTGAGAACCTCAGTAGAACTAATTTTCCATGGTCTAGTAAACTTTAGCCTTATATTTAATTGAATAATGTCTACGATCCTTGTTCATATTCGGTGGGGGGAATGAACAGTTAGTGTTTATCTCCGTTCGAATAAGAAAGCTTTACTAGCCTGAAGCGAATAATCTCTTCGATGAGATGTGCTGAGAATACGAGTTGGCAAGGTTTAATTTACTACTGAGTTAATCTTCATAAAAATCCTCTAATCCATCGCATAAAATCAAAGATTAAAGATCAACTAAGGTAAACTTATAGTCAATAAATGCCCTACGCATTCCTGTCCTGAACGATGAAATGAAAGTTCAAAACCATTAGTAGCTAAGCCAAACATATTTGTTGTAAAGAATAAGGTATATTTATTATTTAATTTATAATGAAAATTCATCAAATCTCGCTAGGGAAGATTAATCGCATTAAATATTATTTTATTTGTTCGAAATTGATAGCAAACACACGGAAAATATAATTAAGACATTCATGTAATTTTTCATGAAATTTTGGAAATTTTCAACAATATATGAATGCTATAATTTTAGGCCTGACTTCATAGAGCGACATCATCATCATTGGTTCTTGGCTTAGCTACTAATGGTTTTGAACTTTCATTTCATCGTTCAGGACAGGAATGCGTAGGGCATTTATTGACTATAAGTTTACCTTAGTTGATCTTTAATCTTTGATTTTATGCGTTGGATTAGAGGATTTTTATGAAGATTAACTCAGTAGTAAATTAAACCTTGCCAACTCGTATATTCATAGAGCGACATAAAAGCATGAAAAAGAACTTAGTATTTACAAAATTTAAAGTATTGAAATTACAAATGTATTGTTTATTTCCTATTAACAATGTCTTTTTGATAGGCAGAAACTGGTTACAATAACTATTTACTTGTACCACTCACAAAGTTAATCTATCTAGGTGTACACCTATACTATCCTCACATTAAATAAATTATCCCTGTTACCAGTTTATCAATAAAGTAAATTCCACAAAGTGAAAACCGAAACCGTCCAGTGTGCTTTATGGAATGGTCTGAATGAATTTTTATTTCGGTCTGACTCTGCCCAGGATATGTCTCATTTCGATCCGGCAACGCACAACCTCGTCGCACGGCGACACGTTGAGGCCTCTTTTTCCTATCGCCACACATGACCGACTTTTTCCCTTCATATTTACAGTTAGCTTCGTCTAGCCCCCCAAAAAGTATCGGGACCGTGTCGCGGGATGACCTTTATTTATTTAAATTCAACCGTTTTAGCACGTCGTCGATTGCAATTTTACGCCGCAATTTCACGACCCCGACGCCCGTAAAAAGACATTTATTACCGAATGTGTATCGAGGGAAGTGACGCATGGCGGACCGAACGACCCGCAACAAAAAAGCTCGCGCAAAATCGGCAGCACTCCGCGCGCCGTATTGGTTTCCAATTATTTCATGCGGGCGGATTCATAAAGGCCAAGGACGCCGACTTGCGGACGGCCCCACACTCGCACTCCATGAAATGGTATTTTTGTTTTCGGGCCTGGTAACCGTTCCAAGATAAGAAATATTTCAGCCACAAAAGAGGCCTCGGGCACGTAGACAAATATCTAGCTCTTTTTGGCATCCATGAATGGATGCGGGAGACTGCATTAGCCTAATTGCGCCGGAGAAATGTGTTTGGAGGGGAAATATGGAGGAGAAATGCACGCTGGAGTGGGGAGGCGCAGAAGTGGAGGGGGAGAAGGGAAAGTTAATTGGAATCTATGAATGGAGTGTTCTGCCTAACACAAAAGATTTAGAGGGGAAAAAAAGGAGTGGGGCTTCAAACAGAGATGAAAGGGAAGTTCATCCAGAGAGGCTGAATGGAAAGGGGAGAGGTTAGCGATGGGGGTCGAAGGAAAGGTTATGTGGGAGATGTGGAGGATGATGGCAAGCCTCTGGGTGCATTCGGTCGAATAAAAGTATCACATTCCGTGACACTGCATGAGAACTGTAACTACATCTCTCCCGAGTGACAAAAGGAAAAGGTGCAGAAAATGTAGACGCGGGAGTTTTAAAGAACGGACTATTTTATTTAAGAATCTGACTTAAATGGGATTGATGATTAAATACGAGTGCTTCTTACTGCGCGTGGATATAAAAAGTTTAAAGTCTTCCTCAAGAAGAAACTGGAATGAAACAAGTCTTACAAGACTGGGACTCAAACCCAGATCTTCAGCTTTCCGGGCGACTGCTCCAGCCAATTGAGCTGTCGTGCCAGAAAAGTTAGTCATGCAGACCACTCAGACTTGGAATGGTATTCGTATTGACTTCATCAAAGGCTCGAGGAAAACAGTTGCATATCTAATTTTTCTGGAACGATAACTCCATAAGTTAGAGCAGCTAAGCAGAAAGTGGAAGAGCCGGGTTCGTGTCCTGGTTTTGACAGATTTTTTCATGTTTTCATGTGAAGAGTTACCCTTCACCCTTTTTCTTGAGTTAAGAGACTGATAATGAAGAATATACATTAGTGGACCGTTTAAGAAGTCTATGAAGGAGAATCACTATGAAATTCACCATTGCAGCAATCATTTAAATGAGGTCACAAGCTGGAGACACAAAATATTGAGTCGCACATTAGTGGTTGATTAAATATCAGTTTAGATTAGATGGTGATGTCAGTACAGGTACAAGGTGTGCCTGCGCTGGTAATTAGTAACAATTAACTATTCTGCCGTCCTCATTATCATGTTAACTCATTTTCGGCGAAAATACAGTAATTTTCTGACAAAGCCCTGTAAGTGGCTCTTAAGAGTAACTATGTTCAATTTTCCATTAACACAATTCGCTAGTGTACAGATTTTGAATTTCAACCGTTTAATTTTTCGCAGACTGGATTAGCCGAATAAAATCTTGTAAATAATCTCATAAGAGCATAGGCAGTCAATTCCAGTTCCACTGGATTGTAAACAGAGAAATCACTCCAAACTTTAGTCTGTTACATTGGTATTATTATAATTAGCACTATGATTGGTCTTTCCTTGGTTAAAATTGAACATTTAGGTTAAAACTTATTCTCCCTATTTTTTTGTTAATAACACCCCTACATGCATCCATGGTACTACATAATTCACGTAAGCATTCTTAGAATAAAAGAATCTTTCCAATTATGGATAGAGGGAATATTTTTTACGTGATTCGTCAATATTGTATGAATATTACATTTATTACATTATCCAAAGTACCCCAACAGTCTAAATACTCATGAGATATCGTCCTTCGTCAACGTAAAGAAATTCGGTTTATTGAGTTGCCGTAGACTGACTGGTAATGAATATAAACTACTGTTTAAGAAAGTTATGCATCAAAAAGTTTTCGTTAATTACTTCTAGGTTTATCTTTATTTCATCACTAATGCATGTATTGCTCCTGTGTTTAGTCTCAATCGGTTTTAACGTGATATTATCACTCGCAGAAAGTAGTATCACAGGTTTATCTCCAAATAGTCACCTAATCTACATAAGTACCCAGCAAGCCGCCTTTAGGCGTGTGACGGTGGGTATAAATATTCTGCGTTCGAGTTAAATTTTACCTTAAAGTCGCCTATCGTTCGCACAAAGAATGAGTCCTTAGAACCATTTGCCCTCGCATCTATTTCTCTTATTTAACGCTCATTGACGGATCGGTCGATATAGCAGGGGTATCGCGTGTTACCGATTACGTCTTCCGTAAATGTGCTAATAATCTCCTTTCTTTTAAGGATTCCTAACCTGCATTTGTGAGCAAATTTTAAGGTTTGCTTTTTTATCGTAGCATTTTCTAACGTGCCCTATCACCTTGCGCTGCACTTTCTCGAGTTCGCGGGTATATGTTTCATCAGCTGGATCCCGTAACCAATTTTGTCACGTGATCGGTCGTTTTCTTTCAAATTTCTTCAAAAAATCGTTCCTAATTTAAAGTAGCTAAAGCTGTAAATATTCAAAGCAACTTTATTTTCTTTTTTAAATAAATAGCATTCCTGAAAAATCACTTAATCAGCTTTCGAGCACATAAAGTCAGTAAGTCATTTGATCAGTTTAGATAAGAGGAATGATATCAAACCTTAAAAAACCTTAAAAACATCGCAGACTAACGTATTTTGATATATAGAGAGGATTACATAAACTCAGCAGAGAGAAATGTCCACATGGAGATGAAGGATAAAAGATCAAAGGCAATTCGCGGAGAGAATTGAACTAAATTTTACGTGTTATTGACAGATACGCTTTAAAGAAAATAACCAGTCGTTTGAATGACAATTTCCAGATTGAGTTACCCGTATCAAATCTGAATTGAAGGCGAACAACTAAACGATGGCGTTGGCTGAATAGAAAGCTGCGTTCATGTCCACGTCATCCCTTCACTTGCACCTCTCACATCATTAGATATATTTTGATGAATGAAAGCAGTGTGAAAACAAATTACCACGTGACATTAAAGCGATATTTAGCGTTATTTCTACGCTGTACAGCGGAAGAAATACTGTCAAATTAGAACGAAGCAGTTAGGAAATGCTTATATTTTACAAGAAATTAAGAGATGCGTTACGTTGTAGTACTGACTAATATTGTAATTAATTAGCCATGGATTTGATACGCCTTTGCTACCCTCTGGCCAGGACCGTCCTTGTCCGTGGAGATCTAATTCTGGAAATAGCGTAAAGGAAGAAGATTGGCCGAAACACTAAGAATCAATATTCATAGCAATATTCTAATTCACTTTCAACGAGAAAAGAATTCAATCACTTTCGTTACTTGTTTCGGTTTATAAATGATCTGTTTAGCTCGAAAATAAGACATTTGCTTTCATAAATATTTTTAGTTAGTTTTTTATGTTTAAGACTCATTAGAACATATGAACTGTATTTACAGGTATAAGTTCGAATTTAGAATCAGAAAAAATGGAATATAAGTGTTAACAAACATCATAACATAGAATTTTTATGAGATATATGCAAAGCCATTAAACAAATCTTCTTTTAGTTTAATTGATGACAAAGCTGTTAAGTCGCCGGAATCTCCTTTTTTGCTTGTCTGGAGGTATTATGGCTGTATCACTTCTTTTCAAGGGTTTCAATAAGGCATAGTACGTGTTCATATTGTAAAATTATAATTCATTCCAGAATATCATACTTCCTACTTTTATATTGGATAGAGTTTCGTTAACATTCCTTTGCAAAGCTATAAGGAGCTTTGGACTTCATCTATGCACCTTAAAAGAAGGAATACTTCGTAACTTCCACAGTAGATTTTCTGTCAACGAGTTGACATCTTTATGAACTGGTGAATAAAAATATGCTGTGGAAATTCCTATACGAAAAGCTCTTTATTTTGAGATCTGCGTGAAAATCCACGAATTCACGCTTTAATTATTAATTTTACTACCTGTATATGCTAGTCTCCTTGGCATAAGGATACTGGGAGAACTAGATGAGTCGTAGTTAGGGCATGCGTAATTAAAGGTATGCACGTATTTAAAGGGTAAATTCTAAGAGTTATTTTATAAGCATAAAATAGACCAAATGATGTCATTGTAATTGCTATTAAATATAAGTTTTATTTTTTGACAATTGTGAAATGTCTTAGGTAAAAAAGGTATTTCTTTACTAATTAAAATGAAACAAGATTGAGTCATAAACCAGAACAAAAGATGATATTTTAACAACAAATTTACATCCCAAATCTCAAACTCATAACAGCTCTAGTACGTGAACGCAAATGGAAGCTCATAATCGAATTTCACTGATTAAAAATAAGAGCAATGTTACGACATCAAACGCTCTCAGAGCCATGCTATTGCAATAGTTCGTCACCTTTCGCGGCGACCCGAGGATATCTTGAAGCTGCTTATATATTCCTCAAGCACTGAGACGTAACCTTGGATGAGCTTTGTGGAGAGAGAGTTTGAATTAAAAGAGGAAAGAAATGGGTCAAGTGTGGTGATATCAAGGATGCGGAGAGAAAGAATGATGGGAGAGCGGGAGGATAGGTCAAAGATGAATGGATGTGTCATCGTCTTTATGGAGGATATATAGCGACAGCTCTCAGCCTCATGGTGGTTGCAAGATTGGAGAGAGGGATTAGTATAATTAACGGAGTGAAAAATGAATGGAACATCGTGCTTTCGATTTGGATATTTTCAACAGAAACCTCCGCGGAGAAATTTTGGAAGTAAATGGTATTTGGAGTGAGGTATCGTAGATGAGTTATCATTGTTATAAATTCAAATAATACTGGTCCAATGTTGGATCATTGTGGAACAACTCTCCTAATTTGAGTAAATACACAATAAGTTTCTTTTTTCATTCTTTGTATTTATTGTGGCTCTATAGGCTATATTCCGAAATAGGCATATATTTAAAAGAGTAATATTTCAATGTTGGGATGCAGTTGGATTCAGCATGTCGTATATGCTGTTTAATATATTACTCTCGTTTTTTCAAAGAAATTACTATGAGAATGTATTGATATAACCGATTCTGGTTTATATTACTATCTATAACACATAAAAGAAATAACATCTCTTGATTACCACAGAAAATTATTACGAAAGTTCTAAGATTCTTAGGAAAAACCTAAGGATAACATAATTGGAGTCTTAATTCAAAACAATGAGCACCATAAGCATAAAAACGACAAATTTCAATCATTGCTAATGCAGAATCTCTTTGTTTCCTTCGAGATTACTTGGAAATGTGAGACTGAATTATTTAATAATTAATAATAAGTAATAATTTTCAAATCAAACATCTTCTTTCTTTCACTCCGACAACTATAACGCATGATAAATTTACTGCATGGAAGAAAGCTATGCTGAGCTACATTTGAAGGAAAATATATTTGAGGACTAGATTCTTACTTAAAAACAGGCATTGAAGAGTTATTCTGAAAAGTGATTTTCATAATATAGAGCATAATCATCATAAAGTCTGAGTCTTATGAAAATCTGAGGTGTAGTAACAAGGACTAAATCTGAACCAGACCGCAATGTCAATTAGAAGTAATATTCCAGTCGCAATGAGATGCGAGCATCGTGTTACAGGACTAATGAGTTTGCTAACGAGAGCGTTTCACGATACGAACATTAGTCTGACTGGCGTAGAGGAAACTGCTCTACGAAGAATATAACGTGCGACTTTAATACTTCACCCTTTATTGCATCCTGAGTAATAATTCTGAAATGCCGCTCTTCACGTAAAACTTATTTCAAGATGTTTCTCACCGCAAGATTATGGTCATAACATCCATGAAACGCTTCAAAATAGTACATATCGGTAAATATGAAAGATTTAGTTATGGCAAAGGTTCTTTTTTTGGCCAGAAAGATGGCATAGGCAGTATAAGGTTTGTTTGTACTATTATACTTAATATTGTCAATTATAATGGTATGCATTTCAGCTGAATGTGATTCTAATATCAAATATGAAACTAGTAAGCAGAGACAAATAAGTGACAAAGATATTTTACCATTGTAGTGACAGGGAGAAGCATATCAGTATGAGAGGCAATAAAATCAATAAAAGTTCAATAAAATCTTTAATGCGAAAATAATTCAAAATTCCCAGGAATTTTCAAGTTGCGTCGTGCAATATCGCAGCTATATTCAACAAACATGTTTTTATGAATGGATAAGTAAATTTCATTGCACTTCAGTATATTAAATTAAAATCAATGTCTTCCCATGCTGAATTTCCGAATGTAAGTTTGATATATGCGCACTCGGAGCAAATGAATTAATACGTGTCGAATATATTATTTACGTATTACGTATGTTTAATTTTCCCTTATTTCTGGTTATAGTTACTAAGACCTAGTTCTCTACAGTACATCTTAAATTAAACGTTATGACACCAAATAAAATTGAATATTCCAATTCAGCTAGCTACCTTTCACGCTAGTTATCTCACAGCAATTCAGAGCTCATATTATATGGCATACCGTGGAATTTCGAGACGAAATACCATTTGATATTTGCATGCATAAGATTAGAATTCACGATACACTACATCTCATAACCCAATATACTTACGATGACCGTGTACGTCACGTAATTACCATGACTTTTCCCTAATATCCTGCTTCGGTTCCTTAGCGAAGAATAATCTAATTCATACGACTCAATAAAACGAGTCAAATACTAAACTTCGCTCGATCACATCCATGCTTTTCACATCCCCTCGCTATCATTCCTGAAAAAGCATTGCAAAATTGAGCTTTTGACGCAGAAAAACGAAACGTTTGCGCACTTATCATCCGCATCGCCGTTTTTATGCTCCAGGAAAGAGAATAAACGTTTCGTAAGAGACAGAATAGGAGATGAAAGGTAAAAAAGCCGTGGATAGGGTGGCAAATGCTCTACTGCTTCCTTTTCAATTCCTCTCGCTATGCTGTGGCATCGCTGCTTGAAAATGCTACCGCTTCGGAGATTACAAGTACTCGAAACACGTCCGCGATATCTCCACACCGTGCCATCGATGTTTCCATGCGAACCTACCAGGACGCTATGGCGGCAGCTGCAAACGGTTTGCAACCCCACGCCATGGGGGAATCTCTCTCAACAGGGTTGGGGTATGGTTCATTTGGAAACTAAAGCGGAGATGTTGAGAGTATGTGAGAAGTGAGAGTGATGGCGGGTTTAATGCGGGCGACGGCGCGAGGCGGCGTGGGAGAATTTGTTTCTCCGGGTCTTATCGATTCCCTGTCCATGCCTCTTTCTTTTGTCATCGCGGCCCACACTCCCACGGTAATTCCGGCTCCCTTTGTATCTTTGACGGTCTAGGCTCTCCGCTTTTTGACTCGAAAATCCTACTTTTTACGGCTTGATTATTTAGGACGTGAGGAATATAGTTACTAGTTAGTTGGCTATTTTTCGCTCCGTATGGTTAACGTTTACAGACGCGTGTTTAGGGGTCATGGGATAAGAGCTTGACTTCAAATGGGGGAGATAATGGCGGGCGAGCTTTCGTGCGGGGGTCCAAAATGTGACAGTGACCTAAAGAGTCAAAAGGGCACATACTGTTGGATTGAAAATAGAATAGACCTGGACTTTGACGCGTTGTCCATTGATGATCTGCTATTATATTGGGACATGTTATACATCGTTCGAAAGAGTATTTATTTGTCTTTAAAATTATATACATTAGCAGTCAATAGGAGATTTTTTTTAGTAGTCACTAGTTTTCCCCTCCCGAAAATACTGGTTAACATGCATCCTGTGAAGAAGTTTTTGAAATTTCACTGCAGAAATGTCTCCACGTATCTCAGTGATTTTTAGTGGTTTGCGTACTTCCACTCCAGCATTCTTGATGAATGGATGGCTTTTAATTAATTTGAGGATTATATAGAGGGAAATGTATCTTTAGTTTAGTTTCTCCTCTGTAATGTTCATTGTTGTAATTAAATCAAAGGTACTGGGGTGTTGGTGATGCTGTATGGGTATGAAAAGGAATTGAATAAGATCTTGTCAGAGGTTCAGCCAAGGGGGCGGTTTTGGGGGTTGAAACCCCATATGAGAACAAAGCCAAAAATTAACGAAATCCTGCGAGAGGATGGCATCTCGCAGTTGTTAATAAATCAGTTTACATTTTCATGACATTTTAGGCGGATGTATATCTGCTCCTGAATTGCAGGTAATGCAGTGTACTACATGGTTCTAAACCCCCCCCACAGACAAATTTTGGTTACGACCCTGATCCACATCACTACTTCATAAGTGTTGAGAAAAGTGTTATTCATTGGGCCACTGCACCCCATGTACATACATGTACTCGTTTCGCTTACAGAATTCTGGCTCACTCAGGAAAGCTAGGGCAAACTACCCCACTCCCAACTTTGTCGGTATGACTCACTTCCAGTCCAAGCTTTTGGTAACCAATGGCGGAAGAACTGATGTTCCAAAGATCCCTATAGCCCATAGTACTTTATAAAAACAGCATCCAACAAATTCCTTTGCATTATCCGTTCATCTCTTAATCTTTTACAACATTTTCGTGGGATAATCCATTGATTTCTTTCCATTAGTATTAATATATCTGGTCAAAATACATTATTACGCGCTATTAGTTTCCTCATTGGTATCTACTGTATAGATTTCATATGCTTCAACCCTGAAGCACTCTTAATGCAACATTGAGTTGGTTTTTGTTCGATTCTCTCGTGGAAAGTCTTTGTGATTATATTTCTACAGTACAAGTGATGCATGCCATTTTATGAAAAGATTCGTTTACCTACTTTCCAGGCCAAAGCAGGTTTTTACCTTTGTATAACTCAGTGTATACCACGACTATATTACAAAGTACTACATAAATATATACTCTTGAGTAATATTTCACTGGGGTTTTACATTGCTTTGTAATCTCGTACCAAAACCAGAAATATACAGTGCGAATTTTATTGCTTTCTTGAATCCGAGTAACTTACATTCGACCTACTTCTTCGCAGCAAAACATCGATATTAGAGTTAACCTAAGATATACACGTTATCAATCTTATAGTTGTATGATATATCTTCAGGGAATCTTTCTCTCTCTTGTAAATATATTAATTTTATAGACGATTTGTAAGTTTTAAGAAAATCCAAAATATTCTTATAATAAATTGAAATAAAAATAGCTTCATTATTCATCATAAACAACCATCATTTAGCACTTATGTCTAACTACTATATGTGTGCAGTATTACTCCGCGAACAGGCTTCATTCAGTTCATGTTATTGGTTTGAATTACAAACAAAACCTTCGGAGAATGAAAAGTCGTGGATGTACTTGTAGATCATATGCGTTTTGATATAGGGAAACTACGTGACGTCATATCCGAATTTCGTAGAAGCGGATGATATTTTGTGGAAAAAATCACATACACAGTAACAATATAATGTTTTCCGACTGTTATTATTCGAAACAAAACGACCAATATCAGCCAACAATACCGGATATGCAATATCCTCGGGTTCATTCCTTTGGAAGCCCTTTTTGGAAACAATTCTTTTGTTTGATTTGATAGTTCTTAAGTATCAAAGTCCTCCCTTTGCTGTCCTCCAAAGAATCCGCTGAAACTTTCGTAAAAGAACTCCGAGATTCCAGCCTGCCGTATCCTTAGGATGCCCTTTGTCCATTCACTGCCTTCTAATGTTTCTTGCCTCGACCCTACTGTCCAGTGACATCGGTCGGCGCTGATCGATTGCGTCATTTACCATCTGATTTCTGGCTAGCGTGTTTGGTTTCTGTAACAAATCTTAGCGTCAATACATCTCCAGGAGAATCAAATGCTACGATTAATGGATTTGTGTCAATCGCAAAATTTCCCGAAGATATTCCGTTAATATCGTTCCATTCGTATTAATATTCATGCTAAAAGACATTGATATGTACTAGTTGTAATACTTATGCTTAAAAGACATTTATTTGTACTAGTTATTAACTCGTTGGTATTTCATGTAAGTACAACAGGACCGTAGCAAAAATTTGTCTCTGGGGGGTTCCCAGCCATATAGTACACACAAAATTGCCAAGATTTCCGGTGCAAGCAAACTTCCGCCCTAATTTTAACAAAGATGGATTCATGTTTGTAACTGTAAATACTTAAACAATTACAATTTACCGTCTACATTCTCGATTTAAAAAAAATCCATTCTGGCTCAGGATGGAGTGGGAGTTAACACCCAAAACCACCCGTGGCTATGCCACTTAATATCATGCTATTTATTTCAACCCTGAAATTATTTCAAACCGATAGTAAATTGCTTTTTGTTCCGTTTGCTGTATTCTAATCAATAAAATATATGTCGAAAATACAAGTAATACATGTCATTTTACAGAAAGATTCATTTGGACGCGCTATTTATACTACAGTTAACTTTATGTCCAACTTATGGAACTGAAGACGCAAAGTACATACATGCTGTGATGAAGATTTCAAGTATTTATCTTTATCTCGTTTCAGTATATCTCATTATGTTTCCAAATTAGATTCTATTGATTAATTAAAAAAGAATGTTATATATTAAACCAAGTAAAACACCCGATGTAAAGGTAACGTGGGTCCGTTAAGTGGTTAGTTGCGTTTGTTTACTAATCCGTTCAGTGTAGACAACCGGCAGTACACGTATCCTGGTTAGAAGCAACCCGTACTACATAAGAGCTTGAAAGGAAATGTACGTACGTCAGAAACATGGAATATTCGAAATTATGATTACACTTTTGCACCAAGAAAATATGAGTGCTAATTCATGTTGAAGTACCGTTTCTTCATTCCCTCATTTTCTGATTTCCGTGGATTTTCATTCGTTTTAATATGAATTTCATTGATTAAATTGTAGAGCTACATTCGCGGAAGATTGGATAATCATTTTTAAGTAGATATGGAGTCCATACAGAAACACTTAAGAAACAGAATTAGCTTTTAATTATGAATACAATAAGAAGTATATACAAAGTAAAGGCAAGAGAAATTCACTGTAGTTTCTTTCTCGCCATGAATATGGGCTAAACAATTTGTTATGTATGTAAGATTCTATATAATATGCCAATGTATAATAATCTACAAATTGTAATACACAACTTTTTAATATGTAACTTTTAATGTGTTACTTTCGACGCGTTACTTTTTAATGTGTTTAATTTCCTCGCGGGAGGTTTTTGGAGGGATTTCCTCCTGTTTTCGGGTGAGTGCCTGGTAATGACCGCAATTAATAAGCAATATATATTCCCCTTAAGCGTATCCATCTGACTAAAATGCCGAATTTCAACGTATATACATTTATTCAAATAATTACAATATATAATTTAAAAAGGAGGTCATGAGAAATGTTATTATGTAGTTATTAATCCTGTTCATTCCTTAGAAAGGCTTACTTGCTTTAGATTATAATTTATTTGTGAGATTTCTTTTTATGATATATCTTAACAAAAAATATCGTCGCTGCTTTGAATCGTTAGGACTAAGCAGTGAATTTATCTATCTTCAGTAGATTTAAAGTATAGTTCCGTAAATAATAGATCTTTTATATTAAAACATCTAGCGTTTGTGAGAAAAAACACGTGTGATTGATTAAAAGGGCGACTAATGTAATATAAATTATAGAAAATCTGAGAAATTACACCAATAACTGAAGCTAAATTTTGAAAAAAATGGCACATTGGAATATCTCTCTTCCTCTTTATTGTACCGTAAATTTCAATTTCTGCGCCATTTATCTAATAGAGTCTCAAGAGAGTCACCTTCGTCGATGATTAAAAAAATGAAGAAATGATAAATAAAAACGAAAAAAATTGAAAAAACAGCATGAAAAATCTCTTACTACTATAGTGCTCGGAAGTATTAAATTTTTTTGCATACTTCATTGAATATTACCATTCGAGATCAACAGAAACGCACAGAAAGCGGATGCAAAATATTTGTTTCGCTATGTCTTTAGGCGCCGTACTTTGAAGTCTCGATTTAACTTGTTTATGGGAAAAACTTTTGCGACCATATGAGCCCGAGTTCTGTTCCATCCAGAGTGATTGAATTTTTTTCATATCCTCAAAATAAATAGCTGTATTGGATTCGTCTGAATTTCTCTCATGAATTCCAAGAAGCACATTGGCCCAGATACGTTTCCTCTCATGAGATTTTCTTCATATACGGGGAAGCTGAATTCTGTTTTAGGGACGGGATGTCATAGACTAGTTCCGTCCTTTTCATTCTATAGCAGAGGGTAGAAGTTCGTTTTTGAAAGTCCAGTGACGCTAATATCCTATCTAAAAAACGGAACTTACCTTGGTGTGGCTCGCATAAACAAAGTCTCTATCCTCAGTCGCTGTATTGGTTTCCTCTATGCTTAGCTTTTAAACTGGTATCTTCGCTCTACTATAGATCAATAGTATGTAATGAGTTAGATGGAAGAGACATTTAACCCCACTATCGCTCAAATAAAAACGTGTTATTATTTGGAACTTTTCAGCACGGAGACTGGAAACATTTACCTATCCCAGATACAAAGCACCAAAAGGATTACGCTCACCTATTATCATTTTAGCAGTTATTTGAGCATCTTCTTACTGTAGAGTATTCATATTATTAGTACTAATTATTGTGGTTACGTTTCTGTAGATGAACAATCATTTGAACTTCTATTACAATTGTTTCAAGACTCTAACGTAAGCTTTTAGATATTACACCGGTTTCTGAGTTATTATTGGGTCAATTTTGACATATTTCAGATTCCAGGCTTATTTTATCTCTTAGAAGACGGGTAAGGGTGTTCTATAGAAAGATGGGGCGCACGCAGGAAAAATCCCAAGGAAGAATGGACTTGAAAAAGTCTGACGGGATCGGGAATCGAACCCGGGACTCCCAATTGTCTGTCCATTGAGCTATCCCGGCAGAACATTCTTCCAAACCATTTGGGAGACTTCGGGAGAGAGTCGCTCAAGTTCGTTGATATAAATCAGAGAGAGAAAAGGTCCGATTACACTGCCTTGAGGTACGCCTGAAGTATCCATGTTATAAAGCCAATGATATTTAAATGACATGAGGATAAATGTCATGAAAAACGTTTGAATTCATTTAAAAAAACTTTCGTTAAGTATATTTGTATGTAGGACGTGAAAGAATATTTTAACGCTATATGAATGATTTGTTCTCATATATTATCAGTCTTCTAAAAATGTGAACGACACTGAACGATTGCCGATCTAAAGCAGTCATTCATATGGAGTGCCGTTCAAATTGATGTTCGTAAAGCGATAGGATTGAATCAACATACTCTTACGTGAATTAGGGCCCCTAAGGCAGAGAACACATTCTTAATCGATCACAGAGGATTTTGTGAAGCGAAGCTGATTTTGACGTAGGGAGCGCCATCGGTTGTGCCCCGTAATCGCCCTCCATCACAGAATTTGATGCCTGTCTGGCCGAAGCACCTATGTGATGCACGGCTTTCTGCGATATCCAGCGCCGCGTATCGGTACCATCAATGAGGTCACCAGGCTCTTTTCCATTCCCTCGGATGTGCATCCGAACACGCTCCCAAATCACCTCTCAATGACTCGTGACGCCAGATCCGTGACTCGCGGATCCAAGGGAGCGTGATGAGGGTTGTGATAAAAGGAACGGGAAGAGCTGAACCAGAACGTGACGCCGTGTTTCCGAAGCGTGGAATTAAGTTGCAAGAACGCGCATGGGATTGTTTGCCGAAATCTGCTTTCCATGTTCCGTGTTTTAGTTTCTGATGGGACGGGTTGGGGAAAGGATGCTATCGCAAAAACATCCGATGGAGTTTTTTTGAGTATTTAATACTCTTTTTTTTCTTTTCCCCTCTCGCTAGCGTAGATGAAACTAGTTTTAGATAAATTACCTAAACTTTAAATAATAATATAATGCGACTTTACTCGGTGGAGACTGAGACTATCATGTATGTTCTTACATCGAATATATACTGTTTGGTGCAGTTTTAAATGTAACAATAGAGTAAACTAACTCCTTTTTTACCTTCTGACATATATTCCCTTCTGTGCGAGGAGTACTTTTGCAGCACCTATTATGACTATCTTCTCCGCTGATATAAAAAATCCTGTCAGTTTCAATAACGTTCTGGAAGGTTAATTGACTACTTGTTCAACAAACCACCCACATCTACGTAAATATCCTGCATGCCTTCTTTCGAGGTGTGGCAGTGGGTGTAAATATCAAGCGTTCGAGTTACCTATTTAGCTTATTGTTAGAGCTGTTAGTGGTTTAAAAATACTCCCCAGAAATCGGTAATCCGGAGCTTCCCGTTTGTGTCTGAGAGCGAGTTCCGCCTGCCGAAAGATGGCTTACGGAGTGTTTTTAAACATCTAATTCATAACAGCCGTGTTCAAACCTTCTTATTCTTATAGTTATTGTTGTCCGGTTGCGGAAAAGATGAGCCCCTTAAACGATTGAGACTATCGAGTCTCTTGTTGCATCTAACCCTTCGTCATACGAACTTTGAAAGAGATAAAAGTGCATAGAAGAAAACTACCTTTATTTGTTATAGTTAAACATTAAGTTTGCATTTAGAAAAAAAATGCGCTATAGCAGAAAAACAACCAAAACAAGTGGATGTATAAAACGTGCGATTTCCAATAAAACTTAACTAAGTTTTAAAGTAAAGGAAGGTGTAACCCGTGGCCGGACAACTGAGCGCGCGACAACTGAGCGCTGTACATTTACTACTATAAATGTAAAAAAATCTAGAAATAACATTCCAAGGCATAAAAATTACATGCATAAATAAACAAGTACATTATAGTATCTAGAAATGTTACGTTGGACGGCAGATGAAAACTAGTTTTATCTAACTATAGGTGAATAGATATAATCTAAGTGAAAGCGGCGCGCCAATTAAAAAGATCTTATCAGGCAGATTATAAAATAAAATGCCTAAAAAGGAATACAGAGATGGAATTAGCGGTAATTCCTTTGAATATTTTTCTACTTTCTCAAATAAATGATGTTTACTTCTCCTTGCAGTAAACTTTTTCATTTAGGTAGTAAATTTTGTGAAGAAACTTTTTTATATCAATCACTTAACAACTGTTTGCAGTTCATATCGATTTACGGGTTTAAGAAGCACTTTTGAACCATTACAAAATTCATTCTGTCAGAACATTTATGTATGTATATGAAACGCAAGCTGATCGCAGTTTCCATTTTTCCTAAATATTAAACAATTTATAGAAATACATGCTATCCAATTATTTAAGCTATTCTCAGATTTTGCTGCAATTAAAAGCTTGCAACGTAATGCACTGCTCAATCGAAAAAAGTCCTCGAGCAATCGCGCATGCGCTTGCAGTTACTCTGCGGAAATTCAAGTGCCACGCACATTCACGCCTAGATATATAATTAGACATCATATAAAAGTCTGTTATCGTGTTACATGGAATCATGTTCATGAAAAGATACGAAATATAGATGCATAGTTATGATGAAGTTGAATACTGGACCTGAGCTTTTGAGAGACAACTACACTCGCAAATAATATTAATTTCTTGAGGCTATTATTATATCAAGTATTTTTTAAAGTCAGCGGCGTGGCCAGGATTTATATGAGGGATACCTATTCCTATGAAGTTAAAAATGGATTAAAATAAATTGAATTAAATTATTGATTTAATCACTCTGATTTAAATTGACGGACAGCCTGTTTTCTCGCAAGAATTCGCTAAAATTAGCTTTAAATTAATTACATTTGAGAAGTATAGCAAATAACTGAATACATATGCTGTTTTGTTTAGTGTTCAGAGAAAAGGAATTCCATAGAATTTCCATGGAGAGAAAAAATAAAAAGTATCTGACCAGGATAGGGAATAGGGACTCGAATCCTGGTATCAAAGTTGCTGGTCGGTTGCTTTAGACATTGAGCTACCTTGCTAGAGCATACAGACACGATTCGGAAAGCCTTGGACATTTGCCTTACGTGCAAAGTCACCTTTAAACCTTTTTCCTGTAAGCCTAGAAAAAAACATTGTGTCACAGCGAATATAAACTAGGGTCACCACGTTTATTGAATTTTGCAAAAGTTTTCCAGTTTGAAAAAATAAATGTTTGTTTTAGGATCCAATTGGCCTGCTGTAATCAGCAGAAGGCTAACTACGAGTACTGTCGGTTCATTGGAAGACTACGTACATACGAAGTCAACCCAATTTCTCTTCATTAGAAAATAAGAGTAAAAAAAACTACGCCAAAATAAGATCAACCTAATTTTCTTTATTAGCCGAACAGATGTCGATACTCGGTCTCAATTTCTTCGACTTTGAGGACGCGGGAGAGAAAAACCATGGAAATAAAAACGTCCTTGGAGAAAAATGGAGGAAATATCAGACGTCCTTTATTACAAAAGTCAGTCTCGGAGAGGATTGGATAAAAAATGGAAAAGTCACGTTCCGCTAAGAGAATAATATTCGAGGTCGGTGCTATCGGCGATCCCCACTCCTCCTGTCGATAGAGCTCGAAATTAACAACCGGGTCACGCTGTCACGTCAGCCGGCGTCTATCAGCTGCTCCCCCACTCCCTTCTTTGAGGAAGATCGTTGTCTTCTAGTGGAAACACGCCTCTAGACTTTCTCTCGCTTTCACAAAGGGAAACAACTGCAGGGGAGAGGCAAGTATGTTTCATACGCCAAATGCAGTTCACGACAGATGTGCTCGTTTTCCGTTTCTTCCGCCAGGGGGGAACGTGGCGCTTTTTTCGCTCTTTTCTCCAGAACTGGAAAGGGGTGCGGAAGCCTTAAGCTGCGCCGCTCCTCTACCGCGTCTCTACGGGCTGCTCCGTATGAGGAAGTTCTCAGATGAAAGCTCAAGCCTGGAATAGTCTCCCAGAGGTATAGGGACGCGCTCAAAATTAGGTTTTGCCTATAGTGTTCCGAAACCGATGGTGAGAGACTATTCAATATGTAGAGGACGAAGTGTCCGGGAGCTAACCGGAATAATGCATATTCAAGTGTTTTGCAGTCCCAGGTGTTGAGATACTTACACTGGAAAAGCTTCCTTAAAACTTGAGTCTGATTACTAGACTTTGAAGTAGATTTATACGACACTGAATGACACTCAGTGCCTTTCCAAGAAATATTAGTGAACGCAAGATCCTGGTAAGCAAGGAAGAGGGAGACCGAGGAAGAACTATTTCGAGGATATAGGAACGTTAAAGGCATGTCTCGCTGACGTCAAGATAAAATAAAGGAGCTGAGACGGTAGATGCAATTCCAATTATTCTGTGTTATTAAGCGTTAGTTTTCAAAAATTCTATTTCAAGTTATGTTTTGGTTGATTTCCCTCTTAATTTTGACAAGGTGATAAGTCAAATCAAGGTCATAGTTAAAAAGGGCTGATATAAAAAATCCTGCCAGTTTCAATAACGTTCTAGAAGGTTAATTGACTACTTGCTCAACAAACCACCCACATCTACGTAAATATCCTGCATGCCTTCTTTCGAGGTGTGGCAGTGGGTGTAAATATCAAGCGTTCGAGTTACCTATTTAGCTTATTGTTAGAGCTGTTAGTGGTTTAAAAATACTCCCCAGAAATCGGTAATCCGGAGCTTCCCGTTTGTGTTTGAGAGCGAGTTCCGCCTGCCGAAAGATGGCTTACGGAGTGTTTTTAAACATCTAATTCATAACAGCCGTGTTCAAACCTTCTTATTCTTATAGTTATTGTTGTCCGGTTGCGGAAAAGATGAGCCCCTTAAACGATTGAGACTATCGAGTCTCTTGTTGCATCTAACCCTTCGTCATACGAACTTTGAAAGAGATAAAAGTGCACAGAAGAAAATTACCTTTATTTGTTGTACATTAAGTTTGCATTTAGAAAAAATGCACTGTAGCAGAAAAACAACCAAAAGAAGTGGGTGGATAAAACTTGCGAATTCTACNTACGTGCAATGTCACCTTTAAACCTTTTTCCTGTAAGCCTAGAAAAAAACATTGTGTCACAGCGAATATAAACTAGGGTCACCACGTTTATTGAATTTTGAAAAAGTTTTCCAGTTTGAAAAAATAAATATTTCTTTTAGGATCCAATTGGCCTGTAATCAGCAGAATGCTAACTACGAGTACTGTCGGTTCATTGGAAGACTACGTACATACGAAGTCAACCCAATTTCTCTTCGTTAGAAAATAAAAGTAAAACAAATACGCCAAAATAAGATCAACCTAATTTTCTTTATTAGCCGAACAGATGTCGATACTCGGTCTCAATTTCTTCGACTTTGAGGACGCGGGAGAGAAAAACCATGGAAATAAAAACGTCCTTGGAGAAAAATGGAGGAAATATCAGACGTCCTTTATTACAAAAGTCAGTCTCGGAGAGGATTGGATAAAAAATGGAAAAGTCACGTTCCGCTAAGAGAATAATATTCGAGGTCGGTGCTATCGGCGATCCCCACTCCTCCTGTCGATAGAGCTCGAAATTAACAACCGGGTCACGCTGTCACGTCAGCCGGCGTCTATCAGCTGCTTCCCCACTCCCTTCTTTGAGGAAGATCGTTGTCTTCCAGTGGAAACACGCCTCTAGACTTTCTCTCGCTTTCACAAAGGGAAACAACTGCAGGGGAGAGGCAAGTATGTTTCATACGCCAAATGCAGTTCACGACAGATGTGCTCGTTTTCCGTTTCTTCCGCCAGGGGGGAACGTGGCGCTTTTTTCGCTCTTTTCTCCAGAACTGGAAAGGGGTGCGGAAGCCTTAAGCTGCGCCGCTCCTCTACCGCGTCTCTACGGGCTGCTCCGTATGAGGAAGTTCTCAGATGAAAGCTCAAGCCTGGAATAGTCTCCCAGAGGTATAGGGACGCGCTCAAAATTAGGTTTTGCTTATAGTGTTCCGAAACCGATGGTGAGAGACTATTCAATATGTAGATGACGAAGTATCCGGGAGCTAACCGGAATAATGCATATTCAAGTGTTTTGCAGTCCCAGGTGTTGAGATACTTACACTGGAAAAGCTTCCTTAAAACTTGAGTCTGATTACTAGACTTTGAAGTAGATTTATACGACACTGAATGACACTCAGTGCCTTTCCAAGAAATATTAGTGATCGCAAGATCCTGGCAAGCAAGGAAGAGGGAGACCGAGGAAGAACTATTTCGAGGATATAGGAACGTTAAAGGCATGTCTCGCTGACGTCAAGATAAAATAAAGGAGCTGAGACGGTAGATGCAATTCCAATTATTCTGTGTTATTAAGCGTTAGTTTTCAAAAATTCTATTTCAAGTTATGTTTTGGTTGATTTCCCTCTTAATTTTGACAAGGTGATAAGTCAAATCAAGGTCATAGTTAAAAAGGTTAAAATTAATTAATTAATAAAATAAAATGCTTAAATGGATTTAGAAGTGCCAAAAACAATTCGAATCGAGTGCTTTGAATGGAGATATTTGAGTATCTTGGTACTTCTTAGATCATAACAATTGGACTAATACAGCCGATATTTAAGGATATTCATATTGAAGGATAGACTTTTAAGTTTGTAGAGAATTGTCCCACTGCCTAGGCCTACAGAGGTTAAGTTAAATTTCTTAAGTACCTTTTGAGGAATTACGTTCATATTTTTACCTGACTTTATTAAGTCACCTCAGAACAGCTTATTTGCTATCCCAGATATCTCTTCTTTCTGTGTGACTTTCAATTCTTGTCTGCATCATACCTGCGAGGTAATAGCCTCCTTATATTACACCTTGTGCTAGCGACTTTAGTGGATTCCTAGGATATGTTTGCAATTTTTCGTATCCAGATAACGAAATTTAATGATAATGCTCGCCCAATTATGTACGGATAATTAATCCAGAAATGACCAGAGCAAAATGGTTTTCGTTCAAATTGCTTACTATCAAATGAGTGGTATCTTACTTGCAGTGCTCATGAGTACATAAGATTTGGATGCCTAATTTATTTATCTAATTAATTTATATTAGCTTTCAGGCTATGATGGCTATGTAAAATGTGATATTGGAATGAGTAATCTTTGCTAGCAGAGGCATCACTGTGTATTGGTTCTGTAATATACTCAAAATTTTATAGAGGATGCCACGTTTTGTAAAACATTATTGAAATACTTGCGAGAAGGTAACTGCTTTTCCCTCTTAGCTTCCCGAGTGCGTAGAAGTATTTTGAGCCACTGCAGCAGTAGAGGTCACCTAGATATACTCGTATATACGCGAGGCAAAAGCAGAGAGATACAGCCATGGTGTGCAACGTAAATAAGAGAGGATTTTCAATGAAGTAATCGCCCGTGCTTATAGCCAACATCAAAACATGATACATGGTACAAAGGAGACTGCTAGGTCGAGCGTTGAGGGTACGTTCTTCCTTAAGAGACATGAAAGATATCGTGCGTTACATAATAGGAAGGGCAATGATGACATCAAGAGAACTGGGTCAGGAGATTATAGTTTTTTGGGTACTGTTTCATTTTTATTTCCCTTCGGAATGAAAGAAAAGCTAAAGTTATTAAGAAGAATCTGGTGCCAATTAAGATTTTACTACGGTACATTTGGCAGTTATTGCTGTCTCCTAAAGAAAAAATATTGTCATTTAACTGGTTGAGAAAAGGTTCGATGGAAGTTTATAAGAAGAAATAACTATAATAACTATCGTATTCTGTTGAATTAAAATTTGTTTTCAGTAACTTCGTAGCTGTTTTTCCCTTTCCACGAAGTTCGATATTGTTAGGCGTTCCATTCCAATCCAAGCCATTGGGTCTTAATCATTTCTGCTGCTAGAACCCTCAGCATTATCAAAATATTTTCGCGGACTCTTGGTATAAAGTTCCGTATCTTATAAATTGTAAAATATTGAATACTGAACTCTGCTGAGAAAAAATGCATTGGAAAATTGAACTACTGAAAATCTCATTGGAAATGATTTTCTATTTTTTACCTGCAACAGTATAGAAATCAATAGCTCTTCGTCATAACATCTGATACTGATTGAAAAAGTCTAGCTTACCCTGAGTCTGAGGAGTAACAAAGAGGCTGTTTTGGGAACTCAACCCCCTACCCCATGAGAACATAGCAAACAATAAACAGAAGCATGCAAGAGGGTGGTCTCTTAAAATCCTGCCATATGGACGCAGCTATAGAGTTAATAAAAAAATGTTTTCATTTTCATTAGATTTTAGGAGGATGTGATCGTACTCTGAACTGTAGGCATTATTGCGTTTACTTCATGGCTCTAAACCATCCATGGAAAATTTCTGGGGGCTCCCGATAGCCAAGTGGGCAACGCGTTCGACTTCAATGAAAGCGGTCCCGGGTTCGATTCCCGCTGGGGGTTCACGTGCGAAATGACCAAAGCTGTCGAAGAACTTTTAACTTTTAGCAATACAAATTCTGGCTACGCCCCTGCTCAGAGTTACAATCATTCATGGTTAATAAAGTCTGACTTAAACGGTTTGACTTATTTATGTTTGATCAAAATGGAAATTTAAAGAATTAACTTTGCAGCAATGGTTTCTCTAGTATGTTCCATAACAGCAAGAAAGGAGACGTTAAATTACTAGTGAGGGTAGCGGGAAATATTGCTAAAAAATAGTCCTGCTTAAACTGGGACGTGTGGTCTCCCTAGTTTAAATCAAACTTCGTTAGCATACTTTTTCGAGTCCCTCAGTAGAGACATGTGGGGACCCCAGATAGCAAAGATGGCTGCGTTTTCGCTTTCGATAAAGGCGGTCCTGGGTTCTATTCCCGGTGCGGGATCATAAGTGCGAAATTACCTTAGTTTTTGAAGCATTTTTTATCAGTACTACTGCTACTACTAATTCAGTAGTCACAACCTAGCTCCCAAGCTTATTTCCTCTGAGAATCCCAAACCTGCGTCAGATCATTGCTTCGTGAGCCCACAATTATAACAAGCGTGCATGCACTATTTTTTGATTCTTTATTCAGATTCTTTAAGTCTCCTCATTCTGGAAACAATAGAATTCTGCAAAGCGCACGTCCTTCAAGCACAGCGTGGCCTATTTCTGTCTCATATCCAAAACCGGAGAGGGGAACATCGTATGCCCCATTCGTCTCATTTCGTTTCCTGTATCCCTTCGTTCGAAAATTCCTCCCAAAATCAAGACGCCCCCTCTTTTTGGAGACACAAAGGAGTTGCACTGGAGAGCGGCTCTCGCTAGTGCTTTGTTTTTCGAATTGGAGAGCATGTGGGGAACATCGATCAAGTGACGTAGTAATACTGAAGAGCAGTGTAGAGAAACTAGGAGATGACGTCCCTTTGTCAGCTCCGTTGCGCATTCCCTTGTATTTTTATCCCTAAACTCTTCTTTTTCGCGCCCTTTCCGTCTCACGATTTTTTCCGACACGGATTCCCCGCGCAAGATGAAGGAAGGGAACTCTAGCTGATGCAAGGTAAACAATGTTGGGGTTGTCCTCGTATTGATTCACGAGGCAAAGCGTTTTCGCCGGCGAATATTTTGCGGCGTCGAGAGATGACGTCAGGCGCGTCTTCCCTCTCGACGGAAGTACAGCGCGCGATTTTGGGGTAATTAACGTTTTTTTTATCACATGCTCCTTTGGGATAAACTGACCTGGTTTCGTTTTGATGAAAACGCTATCGAAATTGCGGCGGATGTATTGCGGTGTTGCTCACGCGAATTTTTCTTCGAGTTTAGTCATGAGAGAGTAATTAAACAAAAGTTTAATTTATTTAAGCCCAGAGAAAGTACGTTCTTTAAAGATGTAGTCGATATTCCTACAATATTTTAAAAAATACATGCACGCATATAACATTTACGCCCTGTCAGACTAACACTTTGTCGACAAGACGGAAATGAACAAAATTGAATTACACATACCAGAAACAAAAATACAAATTGATGCAGGTCAAGGCTCACATGACAAGAGAAAACAAACGTAAGTGCTGAAAGTACACTTACAAAAAAAAGACCGAAATAAACAAAAAATAATAGTGAAGACAAAATGACATCAATATCACAAGTGAGCAGTCAAAATACTTTTGAATACCTTGAAAAAGATGAAAAATTAATGAAAAAGGCGAGAGAAACATTACCTTATGGACATAATAATTGTTTTACGAATTAACAATTTATAATTATATTCATTTTCAGAGTCACTAATGGCGTCGAATGTGCATTTGTATATATTTCTTAGATTAGGTACAAGGTACTCAGGTCTCCGCTTGCTGTACAAGTTAAAGGATTTAGGAACATTAAAACGGACAGCACGTGTTTTATAACTTATGGTTTATAGTGATAAGGGGGTTTAATCTTAAAGGTTTTACATCCACAAATCCTTCTTAAGTTTTCCTCCCTATTTCTATTTAAAAATGTATTTATTTGTGTTTTTATTGATATCATTGACGATAAGTTGGATGAAAGAAGAGACTTCTTAGCCTCAGTCTTGCTTTAAGAAATAAATAAATATATTATACCAGTTTGATATGTTCGTTCGTCATACGGTACATATCTTTCATAAGGATTCCCATCTCTCTTTCTCTTTATCCTTTCATGTTCGGTCTATTTCATTTTTGGATTAAGAATAAGAAATATATACCGATATCGGAAAGTCGCGTTTCGGAGCAGAAATTGCATGGGCCATAAGGCAACGGTGGCGCAGTTCATAATCGGACTTCGGAGGAGGCAACCAACTGCTACAGAAATAATGTCCTAGGGCTAGACACTTCGTCTTCCTAATGTCGATATGTCGGCTATTATTTCTACCACTATAGATATAGTGCTACGGAACACCGTCATAGTTAATGGCTGGGAAAGAGAAAGAAAATTCCTTCATTTCCAAATTTTATGGGACTGGTGACTTCCATCGGAACTGATGCCACATAAAGATTTTACCCTCCAGTCTATTCTCTGGAAGTTATCTCCCGAATTCTATCCTCAAAGAGACATGATCGTTCAAGAATAAATTCTCATTCATAAAGATTTGCGGATCTTTCTAAGAAGATACATGGTCTCACTCACTTAAAATAGAATAGTACACTTGCCAATAGTTTTTGAGGAAGATGGCCATTAAACATTCACAAAAGTCCCTTATTTCTGGAGATATGATCAAATATTTTGGGGAAGGAAGTGGATGGAAAAATAATGATAGCTACATGAGGATAGAAATCATGAGGTTGTTTCATCCTGAAATAATGAACCACAAACTAATACAGAAAAGTAAGACATCCAGCCTGTAGTTAGCATATACTTAGCTAAGTGACTGTAACAAGCTAATTTATAAAAATAAATGTACCATTATGTTTGTATTTTAAGGTACCTGAACCTGAGTAAACGAAAGTCAGTTCTCTGCGCATTTGTTTCCAATAAGAAACCATCCGCGTATATCTTAATCAAATGTATTTTCGTGGAGATGCATGAGTATCTAAGTGCTTGCATGGAAATATATTTTCGGGTGAAGTAGAATATTTTTCTGTTTTGAAAATTGAGTGATTTATTTGTCCTGGGACTGCAATCATATTATATTGTTATATTAAATTATATCTTATTATATTACAATATACTATGTTATGTTGTATCATATCATATATTATTTAACCCCATTATAGTGATAGAAATTACAGTTTTAGAGTTATAGTATGAAATTTGTATCATATTTTTCATATTCGATAATCGGAGTCCTCCGGTACCATCAAAAATAAATCGCCACAAACCGATGTGCATTTCGCCAGCGATGCTAGCATCTTCAGGGTACGGGTTGGACTGATGCTAACGAAATGTACATAGGTTTGGGACGATTTATTTTTGATGGTACCGGGGTACTCCGATTATTGAATTTTAGCTTAACCGTCAGTAGTGTGTCTACTTCCCTATTTTTAATATTTAACTACGATTCTCTACCGTACATTGTAGATAGATATA
Organism: Ladona fulva; assembly: GCA_000376725.2. Classification (NCBI taxonomy): domain Eukaryota; kingdom Metazoa; phylum Arthropoda; class Insecta; order Odonata; family Libellulidae; genus Ladona; species Ladona fulva. Next base: position 250,451 of record KZ308902.1, on the reverse strand, counting down.
GATAGTTATTATATTGAATATTGAATACGGTTCATCTACTTCTTTACACTCTACAAGTTATCCACCAGCGTGTGGCATGGGGTGTAAACAGCAAGCGATATTTTAACTGTTTACTACTATCGTGGGCTTCGCTCATGCAAGAATTTCTAAAACTATTTCTCTCTGTTTCTATATAAATTATTTTATTTGCGATTCCGGACGCACCGAAATAGCAAGAAAGAAACCATTTTGTCATGTCTTGACTAAACGTACTTTTTCTTATTTTATTTACCAATTGGAAGCTGGCTTATAGCCCTCATTCTTCCAAGGATTCCAAATCATTATTAGATGGCTATTCCTTAATGTTTGGTACTTAAGTCTTTCGCCAGCTTTACGTTTTAATATTTTATTCGTTGTAATTCGACAAGGCAGCCTATTTAGTTGGGATTCTGCGTGTAAAGATTCTCTTTAATCATTTAAGCGAATGTGTTTATACTAATGGACTACCTCAACCTTAACTTCCAGCTCGGGACGTGCACTCCTTGCTATTTCGGAATGAAATATTTTAATGCTGTTCAGATTCAAGCGAGGAAATGGACTAGAGTGTCTCGAAGAGAGTCTCTCTCGCCTTTCCTTTGCTTAAGAACCTGCCACTAGAAACGTACTAGATGGGAAGGCTGTTTTATCCTTGTCTGTCCTTATCTCCGGATAATTCAATCTTTCACGTCTGATGGTTTCGCATTAGTGTAAAGCATTGTCGTTTCCCTCGTCTTCGATAGAAAAGCTGCCAGGGAAAGATGTGCTAGATAGAAAGGTTGTATGGATTTTAGCTCCCTAACTCGATAAAAGAGAGCGAGGAAAAGGGAGAAAAAACTTCTCCCTTATAAAGAAATACAGCTGACATTTGGCCATTCAGGGCGCGAGAAACACGGCAATCGTTTTTTTTATTTCTCCCAACAGATGGGATTATGGGGGATGTGTAGGAAGAATAGAGAGAAGGCTTTGATCAGAGGAAAGCTTGGAGATATCTCACCTAAGCTCACCTCGTTAATCCAATGTGACATGTCTTTTCAATTGATTCGAGCATTTATAATCCAATTCCTTTGTTATGCACGTTACTCAATGTATTTCATTCACTGTAGAGCCGGAATTTCCTTCAGCCATATCCTAATAATTGGAATAGTGATAGTAGTATTGCTATAAGTGCTTCGACAACTGAGGTAATTTTGCAGATATGGGATCCCAGAGAGAATCGAATCCGGGACCGCTAAAACCTAAGTCGAACGCGCTGCCAATTCAAGACCGCATGAATGGAATATATTTTTTATGTTAACGGGAGAGGGGAATATATTAGTCTCATTTATTTCTATCCCAGTTTTGCTCAAGGCTGCGTCTATATGAAAGTTATTGAAGTATAATTGATGCTAGTAATTTACTAAGCTACATTGAATTATATATAGCTCAGTATGCGAAGGTGTGACCTTGTGGAAGGCTATAATAATGGGATATAACTCTTGTGCATTTCAACTGCAGAATGTTTTATATTTCTGAAATTAAATACTGCTCTGAAAGTGTACGACAAGTTTTATTTGCATTATGCCTTTGAATAATATACTTTAGTTTACTTCATTTACCAGAAGCTGTGGATAGATTTACTCAATAGGGTATTGTGTTGTCCTTAAGTGGGCTTGCTCTAATCATATAGTTCTGTCTTAGCTAAAATTTAAAAGGCGGACTACCTCAATCCTCATCTCACCTAGTAACCCTCATTAATTTTCCCCGGCTTTCCACAACTCATGGTGGAGGTGCTTGGGTTTTAGCTGGGTTCCGGTACATCTAATTGCATTTATACCATTACTATGTTGGTCTTTCAAGACTTATTTTGAACTTCTGCATGTATAGAAGGGCTTCCTTAGAAAATTTTCTTTCTTCCAGATTTTCTACTTTAGCCCTCAAGTTGTTCCTAATTGAGTATCTATAATTTTTATTCACCCTTATTATGTAAGGAATTCTAATGGCAATATTTCCTATTATAATTTTGTTAATTACCATTTCAATTAAAATGACATGTAGCACTCCTACAAACAATTATTTCGTTTAAAAAGTGTTTATGAAAACACTAATAATGAAAATAATAAAGTAAGTGGAAGTGTTTAACATGTTTCCGTTTAAGATTTCCAAAGATTAACCTTAGAAAAATGGTCCGGCCTGTAATTTTCCTCTCTGAGAAAATCTTCGAATTCACATCTGAGTTTACTTAGGGTTGGATGTCACACGAGGCTATATTTTTAATCTACTCAATAAAGTCACATTCTATTTTATTTACCAGCAAAACCCATATTTATTCTTTGAAAATCTCGTAGCTCTGCAGAATTCCACTAGGAAACGCTTTCTAAATCCACCTTATGAGGTACTACCCTTTTCATATTCAAGAATTGGAATATTAGCTGCTTTACTCTTAATTCATTACTCAATTTTCCTTCCAGTTATTTCCTCAATCACTCAAACACATATGGAAGCATATCTGTAATTCGATGATCGATGAGTATTCTATAATTAACAAATTGTGGTAACTGTAATGCGGGAAATTACCATAGCTTTCGAAGCATTTTAGCAATACCGCCATGGGGGTGGCCAGGGTTTGCGCTTGGTTTAGAGTCATGGGGTGGCTGCATTGCCTACAATCCAGGGGCAGGAATATTTCCGCTCAAAATTTGATGAATATATTTAATGGTTTATTTTCACATTTGTGCCCTGCGAGTCTCCAGCGGTGTTTGTATGGCATAATTGCGAAGGGTAATCCTCTCACATGCTTTAATTAGTCGTTAGCTCTCTTCTCATTGGGGGGTTGAACCCCTCCCAAACCACCCCCTTTGCTACGCCTCTAAATGCCACTACTACTATAAATAGATTAATTCTCCCAATGTCTTTGTCTGACGTTTAACGAAGACTGAAATAATACAGATTCATCTCGATGGAAAGAAAAACCCCAACTGAAGCAACTCAAGTTCAAGTCCTAGAACAACGTGCACGGTGTAGGAATTCTTCAATTTCAACAGCAACGACCAGTTCTGTTTCCCCATCTCATCCCGTAATCCATCGCTCTCCCCCTTTGAGGGAACGCAAAACGTTGTAAGTCAACTCATTGAAATGTTTACGGTCCCCTGTCGAATCCCGGCGCCCTTTTAATTCGGGCGAGCCGTCTGAATTTGACATCCCCATCGAGAGGGACAAGGGAAGAATGCGGGGAGTGGCAGTCGGACGAAGACACGGCATCGTCCGCACTGATACTGTCCGACACGGTGTAATTCATCGCTGACTCCCGCACTGATCCATTAGAATGCGATGGCTAACCCCTTGTTTGAACCTAGCAACGCATCACATACCCCCAAAGGGTTATTTATGTCCGGTCGCCTAACGCGGTTCGGTGCTGCGCGGCAAAAAGGGGAAAGGATGTAGATTCCGATTCGACAAGGATTTTAACGGGCTGTTATGGGAGATTGGGGAAATTCATCGTCCCATCGGTCGAGTAATATCGCCCCCGATTTTCAATTGTTTTGCGAAACTGCCCGAACCTGTGTTTATCTTGAGGAAATGAGTTAAATACTCATTGAATGCTTATATTATCCTACTTTTGGATAATGGAAAGCGTACTAGGTATGGGTGATGATGAAAGTTGCACGTGCATAAATATTCATGGGGAAAACAGCAAAACACGAGGTCATGCATACTAATATTTTACCATCGTTCGGAATAATTCAGAAATTGGTGAATAACGATACAGTATTGCTCAATATTTATGTGGGATTCCCTTCCTTTGGCTGACGCTCATCTGACCGACATTATTTGAACGAAAATTGTTTGACCGACACCCCAATTGAATGATTTCAGTTGATAGATAAACCTAATTGGCGATGTCAGTTAGTATTACGTATTTTGCAATAGACATGTAACTGAATTGATCTTTCGAACAAATGATTAATATGAGCTTCGCTAATTTTCTGTACACCTTGCCACCTTAAATGCACTCTAATTAAAAGGGATCTTCATTACAATGCTAATTATGAAAATGCTATGATACTTATGTAATGCATATACTTTCTTATCAAAGTATCTTCCAATATACCCACTTAGAGGGCACCCATCACTTATCCTGTACGACAGTTAGACGACTCTTTGATTAATAATAATCGTGCAAAGAATGAAATATTTCCAAATGCAGGAAAAATCTTCATCTGAGAAACTCACCGGGAATGACCATGCATGTAAAAAGTGCTCAATTTGTCCAACCTTATTTCTTTATCACAGGAATGAGTATACAACGTACAATAATGTTGAAAAATTTATTAATAACTATGCGTTTTCAAATACTTTTCAAACGTTGGGTTTTATTCAGAAATAGAGGCTAAGAAGGAGTTATCTGTTGACAACTCCTTTCCCACGTAGAATCTGAGAAGAGAAAGTGGACGAAAGGATTTGCATTTTGGAACAAGAGCGTAAACAAGGATTCCAGATTGCCCACTTCAGAGTAAATGCTTCCATTCTTACATTGTGCACGAGCTCGGAAGTGGGTAATATCATATGTTCTTTTTCATTTGGTGAACAGCCGAGTTCTCAGCTCGTGCGGTGGCATGTTTCCCCACAGGCAATTCCAGCTTCCTTCGCGACAACCGGCTAGGAAAGGACAATGGCTTCACAGACTCTTTTGAGAAAACTGCTTCAGAGGGAATATCAACCAGCCCCAAAGACTAAGAGAAAGAACTGTAATAGAATTACTTCACACAATAGTGCAATAGTAAAAGAAATTCGTTTAAAAATAGAACTGTTCTGTGAAAGTGATAATTGGTTCTGTTCGTAAAAATACGTATGAAAAATTAGGTGAGATGTTTTCGCATTTCAAGAGAATGGAATGACACTAAATTCCTTTAAAAGAGTTATTTTCATGTCAAATTTTATTGCAACGACCATTATAATCCTCTTTTATATTATGACAAAAATAATAGCAATTCAGTTAATAACTGGAGCTCAGATTTAGCAGTCAGCTTAACTTAACAGTAATTAGACTTAAATATCCATTAGGAACTTTTTCTCTGGTATACTAAAATTCTTTTAGCATAAATTAATTTCACCTTTAGGATAGAACACAAAAATTTGAACACGTTTATGTTTAAACGTCTCAGAGGAGTTCTATGATATTTTTACTATACAATTTCGTCGCAGTAAGACAGTGAATGTTACTCAAATGCTTCGGGACGTAGGATGGGAATCTCTAAAAGGATAGAACATAAAAAAAAGACTTAATATATTAATCCAGAGTTGATATACTAATACAAGTCCACAGGAGGTACATAGGTACATTTTTAGATTCTGTAGCTTATTATGCGTCCACCCTGTTACATAGAGCGTTCTGATACTGAGAGAAAAGTCAATAAAATAATTGCCAGGACTAATCGCTTCAAAAATGTATCTTTTTCCGTGAACGATACGCGAAATTTGTCAGGGAACTAGTCATGATTATTATAATTAGATTAGGAAGGTAGAATTATAGTGCATGCACTCTCTGTCACAAGCGAAAGGCGGCTCAGGGTACATATATGGTTATATTCGTAGATGTATGATTCTCGGCCAGGTAGCGGTGTTAACTTATAATTATATCAACAACTAACTCGAAGTTGCAAAATTACGAGTTAAGTTAATACATGTACAATTACAAAACATTGGTAAATACATAAAATTCCGTTCCTTGAAGAAAAATAGATTACAAACTACAATAATTCTCAATTTAAACAGCTATAATTGACATATTAATACAGGAAACGTAAAATATTGTTATATTGCTTGCGTATCCAGAAATGAATTCTTGCAATTAAAAGTAAAGAGGTAGTAAGAGTCATCCTCTACGTCAAAACTGGTCAGAAAAACGATTCCTCTTAAATTTCCTTTGAAGAGTATAATTGAAAAAATAGGTTACGGTTAAAACATCACTTTATCTGTACATCTCTGATAACTTTTCGACGAAGTGACTCTAATCGGTTTAAATATACTCTGTAATCCCAACAGGTAATTGCATCGGTAAGGTTGTGTGACTGAGCGGCTAATTCGGATTAGGATGACTTGTTACGTTGATTTATTTGACGTCCTCGTCAAGTATCCTAAATTGGTTTAATAATGTCAAAACTGTGTTAATCCCTTCAATGCCACGTGAAATAAAACTGGAAACGTTAAAGTATCAGCTCGTCTTGATGACAAATTTATAAATTTTTACTCATCAAAGTTGACATTTATGGGTAGCAATTCATGAATGACAGTTGAAGATTTTATACGTTTACATTTGGCTCATTTAATGATTCCCTCGGTTGCAGGATTAAGGCTACTATGAGAAATACACGATCTGTGGAATCTCTGAACGAATTCAAATGTTAATTAAAAAAAAAAGGAATTCAAAGACTTTTAACCAATTAAAAATGCCTGTACTTATTTTGACTACTTGTAGAGTTCTTGTAGTATTGTTAAAAGTGCTTCGACAGTAGTGGTCATTTAGAGTTGTAATTTAATTGTATCATAGCAACGATTTCCCAAAGTTGGCGAATTGAATCAATACCATATGTAAATATAAGAATATATTCTCATTGGATGAGACGGATAATGAGATGGAAACTTTTATTCCTCCCGCCACGCTGAAAATTCGGCAGATACTATTGTGTACCGTATGTTGAACAAACTCGTATTTATTGTCACCATTGGTAAGTAGAATTTAATAGCGCTCTCTGAACGTTGTCTTATCAATTAGTTTTCAAACTACGCCGAATGATGAATTTTTAATTACTAACAAAGTCTTAACTGTGTAACATTACACGCTAGATTAAATTAACAATCCCGCAGATGAATTTACGATCTTGAAGAATATCTCCTTTAGTTGGACTCGAACCCAGGTCTTCCAATTTTTTGGCTGTTGTTCTAAAGATAACTATGTGTTGTTTATATTTACGTCGTTCGTACTTGATAAACTAATAGGGAATTCAAAGTAAAGGGTGGAAAGTAAGTTAGCACATTAAGTCGTGCTTCTAGGACTATTCCTAAGGAGAAACGGACATCAAAAAGTCTAACAGGAAAGGGACTATTACCTTGATCTTTCAGTTCCCGGATAACTGATCTAGCCCATTGAGCCATCGTGCCAGAACACTTGTTCCGGAGGATAGCTCAATTGGCTAGAGCAGTCAACTGCGAAGTGGAGGATCCTTGTTCAAATCCCAGTTCTGTCAGACATGTGCATTTCTCTTTGCTAATATGGAATTATCAATAAAGTTTTTCAGATGAATTAGGGGATAAGAACTTTAATTCTGATACCAATAACGTTTTCTCTTCGACATAGCAAATGGTGTAAAATCATCTTCAAAGAAATATCACCGCTATTGCAGTGATTTCGATAATATTTCAGGCATTGATATCTCTTTCTCTGTGACCATGCGCCTTTGCACCAGTTACTTGAAATTGACCGACGCAAAAAACAATGAAAACGGGAAAACTGGACGAAAATATAAGATGTAATCAATCATTTTGTCATCGACGTCATAACCGAGGGAAACGTTAGGCGTATCCTATGATCGTGGCCGAGATTATGATTGATGAAAAAATTCATGCTTCGAGATTCTAATGCACGGTTCGAGCGGGAAGACCGATGATCCAGCATTATAGAATAAACCGTACAATTTTCCCCGCGATAAGGATTAATGGCTTGTCATTTGATCCTCCTTCCGTCGTTTAAATAATGAATTAACCCATCGACGGGGATGTTGTAGGTGATAAATAAATGAGCGCGGACTTTTGTTACCAAAGGATTAGTCCAATGTCAGGTCCGAAATTTATTTATTTTTCCTCGAAAATGATGAAGGGGATGTTGCCTTAACGCTCCGCGCATATTCTGTTTTAATTTCCCGGGCCATGGTCATCTGAGTGACAGCTTGTATCTAGGGAAAGTGAAAAAATACATACGCCTGCATCGAGAACTTTTATTTTTAGACGGAAAATGGAATCCTAGCTGCTAGGATACTCCGGGAAAGTCTTTTTTTCGCATGTGTCCAACCAACACTGGTGCTGGAAAAGTGCGACGTTTATCCCATTCTTTGCAGTCCTGCGGTCTATTCTTTTCTAATTGCTGATCAGAATTTTTTTTCCATGAAGCATTATTAAATATCAATAGAAAGATGTATTATGTGCTTTCCGACAAAGATGAGCTGAAGGTAACACAGCACACATACACACAACAAAGTTTATAAATTTGACAAATCGAATCTACATCTGCATCTACATCAATACCCTACAAGCCGCCTTTCGGCGAGTAGCAGGGGGTGTAAACACCACATGTTCGAGCTATTTAATTATCTTGTTATTATTGCGTATCGTTCGCGGAAAGAATGAGTCCTTAAAACGACTAGCCCTAGCATATATTTCCCTTATTTTACGCTCATTGTCGGATTGACCAAAATAGCAGGGGTGTCGCATAATATCGATTACATTGTCTACAAATGGTCTGTTTCGAACTTTATCAAGTAATCGCAGCCTAGCTTCTAATCTCCTTTCTTTCAAGGATTCCCAAACTGCGTCCGAGAGCATTTTCGCAACACTAGCTTTTTATCGTAGCAAATCGTCGTTGGTATTAAATATCGTTTTCCCAAAACGTATTGTCCTGCGCTGCACTTTCTCGAGTACGCAGGTGTACGTCTCATCCGCCGGATCCCATATACATGCTGCATATTCAAGATGGGGCCTGACCAAGGTGAAATAGCTTCGCTGTCTAACCTTTTCATCACATCTACCTACAATGCGCTTTATGAAGCTGGGCGGTTTGGTTGCTTTACCGCATATTTTTCGGATATGAATGCTCCAGTTTAAGTTATTCGCAAGAGTGATCCCGAGATATCCAACTTACTCTACTGCGTTTAAATTAAAAAATACTTAATAAATGCGTCCCTACGGAGACAGCAACACGCAAAATAATTGGCAGCGGTGGGATTCGAACCTACGCCTCCGAAGAGACTGGTACATTAAACCTTAGACGGCTCGGCCACGCTACAAGGAGAAATTTCTCTGAAGTTATCATGCATCTTTTATTCTAGTTTCCTTGGATCCCGTCTTCTATTCATCCAAACATTTTATTTTCCTATTGAATGACATATCTGAATTGCAATTTGATACATAAAAAAAGCAATTCACATGTAAATTTACCATATAATTCACATAGTGTAAGCGTAAAATTTTTCATCATATTAGTCGCTGATGTCTATGAAGTCTTTATTAAGTTGTGATTGAGACTGAAAAGTCTCTTCTTCTATCGAACCTGTCGTCAGGAATTTTGAATCTATAAATAAATTTTTAAATAGCAATATAGAAGAGAATTAAGAAGGATTTTAGGATATAAAAAAGCCTGAGCAATATTTTAGGAAAACATATCCTTAGCAGAAAAACGCCCGGTAATAAGAGGGGTGTGAAATACCTTCGCTAGCATACCGATAGTGCTATCTACTAGCTAAGAGATGTGAAGGAAATTGTAGGAATGTAAATCACTTGAACAGTTCTAAAACAAAATTAGGTACAACTAATTCACTAAAACAATAAATACTAATAAAAGAAAATATCAGAAAATTGCTATTTGAAAATTCAAGTAAGAATGTTAAGTATAAACATTACTTAAAAATCATTAAGGAAATTAAAAACGATGAGACTTTAAAAATAATAAGACTTTGATGGTTGAGCAGTATAGTAAATTTTAAAGAAAAAATTCAAAGAAAAAAGAATTATTATAGAAGAGATATTGGAATAAGCTTGCTTTTGGATCAGGATGATTAGAAAGCCACCACAATTATTCATTTTATATACTGGTCTATAAAAGTTGAATACGTAGGTGTGATGTATATCGACAAAGGGGTATATTGGTATAGGTAACGGGAGAGAGGACGGTTTTAATTCATAAAATAAATCGATGGAAATGTATATAGGAGGGACAGATATTCCGAGGGAATGATTGCTTTAGGAAAGGATTTAAAGTTAGAATGAAAGAAAGAACCCTACGGTGGTGGCGGAGTGAGTAGAAAGCTAGACCTTAATGTCCTAGGTTCTAGGCCAGGTCCAGTCCCAGAAAATCGGAAAATTCTGGTTAGAGAATGTTTGTACGTCCTCATTCAGTTCAGTTAAAGAGACTTGACTAAGTATAAATGTTCTTGAATAGTTTAAAGAAAGGAAAATGGCGTTAATAAGTAAAATATGAGGAATTGACTAGAGAATTTAGAAATGCGTGTGCAGAAATAAAAATGGAACTTGTGAATAATAAATTACAAAGGCATTGTAAGCATTCATTCCTGTCGTGGCATACATGAGATGATTGAGAATTTTATCTGTATTTACTATTTTATCAACTAGTGACAATTCTGAATCTAAATTTTTAAATTTTATAGAACTAAAGCCGGTGTTTGAAGCTATCTACCAATCTACACCTAAATAAATACTCCCAAGAAGACATTTTTTTTCAGAGATATTTCTCTTGAAAATAATATGAAAATATATTCTTTTAATAATGTGCATAACTTTGAGGAATTTCAGGAATGACTGCTTAAAAGGCTTAAATTACTTATTAATCAATAATTTAAGGTACAGCGATTTTCGCGTAGTTCAAGTTTTGTTTGCTAGTTCAATTCCTTACCCATTTACGACATTTGCTTCATTTAAAGCGGTACATATTGCACGAAAGTTATTTTGGAATTAACGAGCCTGAACAGAGTCTCCATTCTGAATTCTCTTGTCTATGATTTAATTTTTCATTGCCTTTGCGAATGCGATTTCACTTTATTGGAAGGGCCTCCGTGATTTCATTACGGATCGAAGGGAAAGCCTTCGTCCGGCGCAAGTGTTTCGGGCATGTGTATTGAATTGTGAATGGAAAAGGACGAGGAAATCCTATCGGCGCTCCGGACCGGAAATAAAAGATTTTGAAGTGGAAGGGAATAATACAAACTAACGGTTCCAAAATCGGTGCTTCCTCCATTGTTGTCGCAGATATACCCGATCAACGGAAATTTAAGATCGGAATCAAATGGAATAACTCACGCGTACCAATCTAAACGATTTGATTTCAAAGAAACTGATATCTGAAAGCATTCTTTCGCTATATTTAGGAGACTGATATCTAAAGTCATCACGGTAGGACTCATGTAAGAATATCCTCCCCCTGTATCATCCCTTCACAAATTGCACATTTAGTAGAATCAATATTTATAATAAGGCGAAGTTTAAGTAAATTAAAAATGGCATTAATTAACTTACATTTTCTACTGTATTGTTTTACTCTGAAGTAGCTAAATAAGGATTTGATCTGCCGAAATAAATCGATTAGATTGAATTAATTTAATATATGTAATTCCTTTTTTCATAAATAATTAAAAACAGTTTATGTAAGTAAGAATATACGTAAATATATTTATACACACAACAAAGTTTATAAATTTGACAAATCGAATCTACATCTGCATCTACATCAATACGTCCACCCTGTTACATAGAGCGTTCTGATACTGAGAGAAAAATCAATAACATAATTGCCAGGACTAATCGCTTCAAAAATGTATCTTTTTCCGTGAACGATACGCGAAATTTGTCAGGGAACTAGTCATGATTATTATAATTAGATTAGGAAGGTAGAATTATAGTGCATGCACTCTCTGTCACAAGCGAAAGGCGGCTCAGGGTACATATATGGTTATATTCGTAGATGTATGATTCTCGGCCAGGTAGCGGTGTTAACTTATAATTATATCAACAACTAACTCGAAGTTGCAAAATTACGAGTTAAGTTAATACATGTACAATTACAAAACATTGGTAAATACATAAAATTCCGTTCCTTGAAGAAAAATAGATTACAAACTACAATAATTCTCAATTTAAACAGCTATAATTGACATATTAATACAGGAAACGTAAAATATTGTTATATTGCTTGCGTATCCAGAAATGAATTCTTGCAATTAAAAGTAAAGAGGTAGTAAGAGTCATCCTCTACGTCAAAACTGGTCAGAAAAACGATTCCTCTTAAATTTCCTTTGAAGAGTATAATTGAAAAAATAGGTTACGGTTAAAACATCACTTTATCTGTACATCTCTGATAACTTTTCGACGAAGTGACTCTAATCGGTTTAAATATACTCTGTAATCCCAACAGGTAATTGCATCGGTAAGGTTGTGTGACTGAGCGGCTAATTCGGATTAGGATGACTTGTTACGTTGATTTATTTGACGTCCTCGTCAAGTATCCTAAATTGGTTTAATAATGTCAAAACTGTGTTGATCCCTTCAATGCCATGTGAAATAAAACTCGTATCAGCTCGTCTTGATGACAAATTTATAAATTTTTACTCATCAAAGTTGACATTTATGGGTAGCAATTCATGAATGACAGTTGAAGATTTTATACGTTTACATTTGGCTCATTTAATGATTCCCTCGGTTGCAGGATTAAGGCTACTATGAGAAATACACGANAAAATGTAAAATTAAAAAGCAGTTAGTATTGAACATTTAAGTATTTATTTATAATATCCATATAAACTGAAACTTACACGTCAAAAGTCTGAAATTAAGCAGCAAACAACCATATAAACATAAAATTTTAAATGTAGTACATATGAGACAATTTTTCCACACATATTAATATCTGTCTTTTACAACATGCCAAATTATTTCATTCACTTGATCACTATTATATATGTTAATTATCTGTTAAAGTTACATTGAAATTTCAAACGTTAATTCGAAATTGTAGTAATTGAAGATGCATTGTATGCAAGAAATTAAAATTCCAATCAACTATATTTTTCTATGTCCACGACAGTGCTTGATAAACATTCCACATTCACTTAAAAATATTATTCTATATATGGAAATAATGTATAAAATATTGTTACATAATCCAAAGAAAGGGATATTAATTTCCGACAACTTCAGTGTTACGTTAGGGAATCTAGGATTAGCGAAGGATGGAGATTAAACTAATACTATTTTCCGAAGTTAAGGAATGTGATTACATGTATTCAGTTTCGTACCCATTAAATCGGCATTATCAGCTTAACGCCAGATCTTTTTTTGTGGCAAATACCAACTATACCCGAGAACTCCAAAACTCTCGACCGTGTCTCATAGAAAAAGAAATACACCAACCTAACAGAAACTTTCAATGCAAACAGAAAGTGATGGCACCAAGACAAAGAAAAATCTTTGCTCCGGTGGAGTGTTTTCAGCATCTGCGAACCATTCGAGAAAACTGGGTTAATTAGTGACCCAAAAGTTGACTGTTAACAAGTAAAAATGGATCTCTTACCTTGAATTTCCTCCAAAAAGAATGGTGATTCGGCACTGGAGCTCAAGAAATCGGATTGCAACCTCATTTAAAGTGTGCATCATTATTATGTGAATAAATTAAAAATGCCTCTCTATATGTGCCTTCAGAATGTATTTTTTGAAGTGGATATTGATTGATCTGCTATACGGCGTACTACTATGAACTAAAAAACGTGGATATTTATCCTAATCTCAAACAATTATTTATAAAGTGCTATCGAAAAATTACCAAAATTATAATTACGTGCGTAAAAGGACCCATCTGCTGGTAAATGCCGCTAGGTGGAGCTGTGTACATTATTTGAGAGTCATTGCGGTGATTAGCTTCATTGTAAACAGATATTTTCTTTGTTGGTCAAAAGTTATCCCATGTTTTTGTTCCCATTTAAGGAGGCAATTTTTATTGAAACCTTTTTACTGCCAATAATATTTATTATTAATTTTGATTTTAAAGCGTATTATCCTAGAATCTGCATTAATCACCATGGAAACCAAACATTTTGCCCTAAGTAAAATAAAATAAATTTATCGACGCTAAACATGTGTACATGTGTGTGACTTCGAGATAGTTCTGAAACGAGAGCCTGTTAAGTAAACCTTGAATGTGTTTGACGCTGTCAGAGGACCGCATATAAAAAAATCAGACTGAAATTGAGCTGAAAGTTGCCTGAATTGAAATAGCCCCTAAATAATCTGTAGAGAAACGCATTCCTTCGCCAAAGAACCCTTCAGCTCTATTTTCTCTTTATTTGATACGTAAGACAGAAAATACCCGATCTTTAATGCAAGAGTCCGTTTCAAGGAGAGAAAAATGGTCAGGTTGAAAGTCATGTGGTCGTTGCTTCCTCCACAAAACGCAGCGATATGTTACTTTAATTTTTCAAATGTCTACTGCTATCTTTATGGACTAGTCTTTTAACATTAGCGGTTCCCTAACTTCAATTCTGAAGGAACCGAAACCTGGCGTATCAGATAAAAATGAAGATTATGCTGCGCCTTCCCGGAAGAATTATCCGTTAGTTAATAAGTATAAGGTTGAGACTGAAGGAGTCGGAAGTAATTAAAATACACTTAAGAGCAGATTTAAGGAAACGTTGCGGGGATTATGGGTAGTAAAAGAATCGAGAGCCTTTTAATCCGATGTCAGCGAGAGGAGGCTTAAGAGCTTCTTAATCCGACATTGAATGCAGTGAGATAAAAGGGAGGCTATGATATACTTCATAAAAACGAGCGTAGATAAAACCCGAATCCGTGGTGTGTCCTTAAGTTGAAAATTATGAACGCCGGAAATGTTTTTCCAAAGGATTTCGGGAAAAGCGATGTTAGATGAGGGAAAGCGGCTTTGTTTCTGAAACTGTGGCTCCTGTTGGAACTTAAGCAGCAAACGAGCGATGAAGAAGGATTTTCTTTGAAACTACTCGTGATAAAGTAGCAATAATTCTATTTGATCAGCGTTTACTCAAAACTTTGATATACGGAATTCTCATTTAGTAAAATATGAGCAAGTAATAGTAATAGACGTAGCCTAGTTTTGGGGGTTCAACCCCCTCCCCAATTCAAACATAACCAACAATAAACGAAAGCATACGAGAGGATGGCCTCTCGCGATTATGCCATATAAATACCGCTGGAGATTAGTAGGGTATATATGTTTAAATATATCACTTTATATTTTCAATGGATTTTGATGGAAAGTAATCTCACCCCTGGATTGTCGGCAACGTAGTGTTTACTCGATTGCTTTGAACCCCTGTATCCTGGCTACGCTCCTGAAAATACTACTTTATTGACATACATACATATTAAATTTACGTCGCTTTTCAGTAAGAATACACGCTATGTGAACTGATGTCATATTAAAGTGATTTTACAGTTGTACAACGTTATACATGTTGCAAAACATGCTTCCCAATTATAGATGTTACACATCACATTAATATTTTATCATGCCATATTCTGAATGAGAAAATACATTTGCATAAGATGTATTTGAAAACGAGAAATGTTTATTTTGTTCATCGCCGATAATCAAGTTCATTTTTTGTTTGATTTCCGTTCTCCATACTTTCGAAAACAGGATTTGGTCCACAGGAATACCTTTGCCGAATTTAAGTTTCTAACGGCACATATCATTATAACTTAACCTGAAATAAAATCAGAAAAAGTATTCGCCATTTATAGATGTTTTCTTCCTGAAGCAAAAGAGAATCCCTTTTCCTATATTGATAAGAGTTCTGAGCTTAAAGGGTTAGACGTTTACGGTAGCAAATACTTCTATTTTCCAAAATTTGATTAAGACCACTTGAATGGTTTCTTTTCCTTAAAGTGAAAAAACATGTTATATCAATACAATTTTCTATAGATATCTTATCTATATCTAATGGTAATAAATGTAAATACAGAGGAGGAAAATAGCTTTTTATATTTGCGTGATATTAAGATGAAAGGTAGTTATTTTTATGTACAAATCATCAGCATTAAACATCAAGGAGTATAGGTGCTAACTACAACGATATTTAGTCAAAATGTAAGTTATTATATTGCAAATAATTTTGAAGGAAAAATAGCTATTTTTGAACGATCTTGTATAATTATTTCATTGTCAGTATCATATTAAAATATCAATAAATTCTCAATAAATTTAAGTTTTCATTCTCATCTAAATCAAAGTAAAACTACAGTGACAGCAAAGCGAAAAGAACACGAAGGTACTTCATGTATTATATATAATTAGTATATCAAGTATTTTGCAACACTTGTTGTGCTCTTACTACCATTTCCAATACTTCAATTACATTTGTTCTAGTTTTTTGAGAGAATAACAGTCTCAGATTGACTTTTATGCATATTACTAATTTGAATGTGAGGATACAGCGTTCTTTTTCTGGGACATCGTTCCGGAATTCGACCTTTAAAAATTGAAATTTTAAAGCTGAGCAAAACTTACCCAGGTGCGATCCATGTCCAGCGAAATTAATTACATCCATAGCAGAGGAATCCCTAGGGAGCGGCTCAAGCCCCTGGGATGCTGTTATATTACCTAGGGAGAATCTATAAGCCGAGAGAATCGTGGTAATTTACTCTAAATTACTGGACATTGATGCTGGGGAGCTTTAGTGAAGGAGTTGGGGGACATTTGTTGTAGCAGTTTAACCCCTGTATATAGAGTTATTGCATCCTTTTTCTCTCACCCCGAATTGTTTTTTAAATAATTTTTGTCTCATAGTTATAATTAAACATCGCATTCGATTTGATGTATCATTAAATGAGTTGAGAAGCAAAATAGAATAACCGTTTTACATTGCTGAAGGGGATCATAAGCAGAGGTTAAAGCTGAGAAAACAAAGATCTCGTTTGGCTAAGTATTAGTACAAAAATAGAAGGATTAGAGATTAAAATAGTGTGCCTGAAGAGGTCTTCAAATCCTTACCTGAGATTAAAGTGTTTAGAATAAGATGCAGAGTATATTGAGAAATAGAAATGTGAATTGTGTGAATATCTTAATTAAATTTAGATTCAATATAATATATAGGATGTACCATGAAGGGAAGATTATCTGTTATCTATTGTTTTTATTTTTGAATGAGTGTGTATTTTGTGAGTATGCTGCCACTAAGATTGTATCTAACCGCGGCCAAAACCTGGATAACCAGTATTCTATTGTTAAGAAAAGTTCTTCTCATCAGAACATTCATCATTTGCCCATCAAATTTGCGTATTTCATTAATTGTGTAATTCTGTAGTTCGTTGATCTTATGTTTTTATATCTATGGACTGATAGCATTTTAGTTGTAAAAAACTACAAGTAGTTCAAAGAGGCTGTTTCATGTTGTAAGCGTTATCATTGTGTATCATCTCCTCTATTTTCTGATTTATGATATTTATGCAAAGTTTTACCTTACCGTAAGTTAATTAATCAAAAAACTATTTGTTAGTGAGAAATATTCATTAGATAAATCAAAATAACGCCAAGCTTTATTCATTAATTCAACGAAGGGTATATTTGATAGGTGTATTAATCATTTAAGAAATTCAGCATAAATAACCTCTAGTACTCTAAATAATTTTCGTATTTAATTTACCCCTTGTTACACGGTATAAGTAATTTCTTCCATCTTCATCCGTTACCCGAAACCTCTCTTTACGAAGATATATATTAAAAAATAATGTTCGGTGCTGTATTCATAACTCATCTGTCACTTAGAATTACCTTCAGTTTGACTTTTTACTTTTAAAACGTTATTGACCAACATATATGGGTGTCTGATGAAAATTTCGTATATCCATTGTCATGTTCAGGAAAGGAAAATATAGCTGATTACACGTCTGTTTTGCAGGAGCAGGATAAGTATTTCCTCAAACTTTATTCAACTTCTTCCGATTCCTTAGAAAACTAGCTTTGTTTTGGTATTAAAGTTATAAAAGCTTCACGACACCTATAGAAAATACACTGCGATTGTATGTTAACACTTTTTACAAGTTTTTAGTATGTGACCTTCTTGTTTATTGTGGATAGCTTTGGAGCGATACCTCCATTAGCAAAAATTATTCATGTGGAATCATATTAAATAGTCACTGTCACTCCCCAATGCTAGCAGTGGAAGAAATGTATGTCGAGTGCCTTGATCTTAGGCACCACGCAATAATTTCTTCTATTTTTATGGAATGGACGGCACTATATCCCAAAACTTACCTAATCCTAAAATAATATATCAACGTTGCAAAAAACGAGTAACCTATTTATTTGTATCGAAATGAAAATGTTTGCCATACATTTCGCTGATCCATCCATTCCTTTTGCTAATCCATCTATTTACACCTGAACATTTTGTGTACAGGCACGTGCGCGTGTATCTTCGCATGCGTTCGTTTGAGTAACCGCTATTGGCTCTCCGAATCCGAGAGACAGATCAAATTCTCTTCGTTAGCCGACAAATTCGTTAGCAGTGTCGCTCATTACCCGATATGTCACTACCTTTCATTGTGTCACCCTTATGCATTCTGGGCATGTTTCCAATTACCATAAAAACAGGAGAACATCGGTTCAATTGATACGCTCCAAATAAAAGTGGAACTAAATCGATACTATTCCCCCATCCGAAATAAAATTACACCTTAGATTTTCGTATCGTTCTCCTAGATGTAGATACTGGATTTTGAGAAAAAAACTATCGTTACTTTTGCGTTTTCAGTCGAATTTTGGGAAATATCATCGGCCACATTTCACCGTAGCGGTGTTATATTTCTTATGCACCCTCATACCGAATAAATCCGCAGATCGGGAAATATTTCCGGGACGCTTGGACGATGCGCATGCAATTTTGACGGAGACCTCTCAGCCCCGCTCCCGATAGATTCGTTAGATTCTGACACCACCCTGCATTTCTCTTTACACGTCGTGGCCACGCCATATTTCTCCCAGCCTTAATACCATTCGTCCCACTCGTTCACATTAATAACCCCTTTTATGCATGTGCATAATTTCGGTGGATCGATCCTTAACCCGGTCGTGCATTCCACGCGTGAACAAAACGCGTTTATTGGAATGGATTCTACTTGGTGTCGTCTCTAGAGCGCTGGATCCGGTGCTTACGCATGTTTCCATGCGTCCAATAGTGGGCGAAGGGGAATGGAATACGAAGAAAATAGTTGGGGAAAACTCAGCCGTCTTTTACAGAGCTGAAATTCATATAGTCTTTTAAATTTCACAGGAAAGAAATTCCGTTTGGCAAAATTCATCAGTTATACTTTATACAACGGTTTAAAATATAATGGAAACCTCCAGTTTTAGCTTCTTGTGTCTCCAATTTTCTACATATCTTGTATGCGATTTTATATTGACTGATCTGAACCTGATGAACAAGATGATATTATTATTATGACAAATATATCACTGCAAGTTGGTGCATGACCTTGTGGCAGTGAGTGCAGTTTTGAAAAATTTGATATTACGTATGTACTTATAATTTAATGAAATATGAAATTGGGTGAATTGAGGAGAACACTTGCAAGCTACCTGGCATATGTCTCATAAGGGAGGGAAAACCCTCGGAAAACTTCCCTTTGTCAGCAGTCACAATACTTCTTAATTGATTAGGTACATGGAGTCAATGTATACATTACTTTAGCCACATTATAGGAATCACTGATGCTAATAACATCCATCCATCAATAGAAAACGTCCATAAAACCACTTTTCCTTCAGCATATTTAAATGGTGCTAATTTTACTATCTTATCCCCTTTTTCCCCCTATAGCGATTGCGTTCTTCCATTTATTTGAGACAGGAGGACGTACCCCGTTTTATATTTTTATAAAGGCGGGATAAAAGAATTAGCTTAGAATGCCCACTTCAGCAAACTTATGTCAGCGTGAAATAGAAATCATATACAATTAATAATTTGAACATTTCTGCAACATCAAGATCTCATAAAAAACACAGCAATGTTTATCTCGCATCTCGAAAATAAGCAGTTAACTAAAATTCAATTGATGTGCATCTATGAATGTCCGCGTAATGATTGGATTCATTTGGGGCGTATTATAACTGGGAGATGAAGTAACTTATTTTCTTAAACATCAAATATAAACCTTAAATGTTTGCTCTCCTATGTGCTTTTCTTCTTGTCTTGGCACTTTTCTCTTCTGCATCGTCGCATAATCATTGATTCGAAATCTGTGTAATTTCCATGTATACCTATGTACCCTTCAAGTTGACTTTCGGCGTGGGGCGAGGTGAATGCACTACGATTCTATTTTGCTAACCGATAACTTTCGCGTATCGTTCGCGGAAGAAATTAATTCTTAAAGCGACTCGTTGTTAAATCTATTTCTCTGACATTCCCGTTTGCTTCTCTATCACGGTTCCTTCCCGTTGAAACTATAATGCCAGTCTACTTCACATCGTTATCGACTTCCCATCTCCCATATATCCATGTTCAACCGCTTCTCACAACTCTCCAGTTCTCTTTTGCCCTTCATTTCTTCTCTCGAAGAACTCAAAACTCGACGCATACGAAAGCCTATTCATACACAGAAGCAGTTAGTACTTCATGAATAATGGTGAGACCAATACTCTCATCTGTTTTATTTTCTCTTATTGACGTTGGACAACAAAATACATAAATAACTCACGTCACCCCCGTCACGTTCAGTTGTCTTCTCTCCTGATGATAGCAAGGTAGTTTCCGAAATACATTTTTTCTCAGGTCGATATTATAAATACATTATTTCTTTTTTTATTTCATCTTAAAATTGTAAGCTAAGTAAATAAGCTGTAGCAATTGTAGATTTGTTTAGAAAATTATCAGTGAGGGATAGGATAAAAAATGCTAGCAGCAACCGATACAGATTTCAAACACTGGATTCAGATTTCTTTCCAGAATCGACACCTAAATTTTAGCAGAAGTGGAATATTGGAATAACGATACATATTAAACTTACGTCGATTCGAAGGTAATATTTGGATAAATATCAGGTTCAGTTGCATCAGAATGCAATTTAGCTTCTTCTATCCATGAATCTTTGATTATAAGCATTGAGGAGACCCATTTCTTGGATTTCTTAATTGAGTATCTATGGTTAGAAAGGGACAAAGAAGCAACCATTCAATTTCGATAAATATATCTACGTTCAAAACTAAATAAAACTGAAGATACACTGGTAAACTAGTTGATTTTGAAATGCGGAATAAACTATCCGGGAAACAATTTCGCAAGACTTAAAATGTAACCATCACCGGAGCAGCAGTTTGCATGGAGTAGAACGTTTTCATCAGCCTGCAGTTTCGTGAGAGGTGTTAAATAGGACGTGGGCATAGAGAAGAATTTCAGGTTAGGGCACGTTTACATTCGCTCTCTGTAGCCAGCCCCTGGCAAAGTGTCGCACTGGGTGAGAAAACACCGATCCACTCATTAAGTCAGCGACCCCTCCGCATTCCTAATGGACCGGGGGAAGAACCACCATCGCCCGCGCGCCATATATTGGGTCCTGAGGCGTCATTTCGTACGGAGATTCTGGATGCAGCGTTCCTCGGTGTGTAACGGTGCTCATGCGGAGGTATCGTTTAAGAGCAACCTTAGCTCGGGAGTTTCGACTGTCGCCTTAATTATGCATCTCAGTATCGTTCTGAGGGCTTTCTCTACGTGCCAGTAATGAGGCCATATTTTCACCTATATACATCTCTAATAAGCAACCCCTTATATGGGTGAACACGTTATTTGCATTGTATATTCAGGGAATTCCATATCTGCCTAATCTTACATCTATAATTCGCATCTTAATCCTATAATAGATACTGGTCCTTCCTTAAATTTATTTATACGTTGAATGAGTTAATAAAAGAGATGTGTATTTTAAACGAAGGACCTCAGATTTATGTTCTTACTTTTATTTAAAGGCTAATACGTATCTTAATAACAAGTTTAGATTACGTGAACTGCAATTTGTACATTCATTTTGCTAAAATTTGTAAATTTTCTATTGCATATCATTAACGATGCTTCGTTTCGAAAATGTATATTATTGAAGTTGGTTATTGATAAGATTCAGATGATTTGTGGCATGTTTTGCTATTATGAGATTCAGTTAAACGAAAAAATAGCGGTCAGCGGGAAATTAGGGCGGGAGATAGTACATAAAGAGCGAATGCAAAACCGAGCATACATCTGTGACACGGGGCGCAGTAACGACACATATGGAGGACATGATATGGTCATTCAATATGGATACAAAATAGAGCCGAAGGCCACAAAATAGGCTGGCATGGACTCAAAATACGGTAAATTTTCCGTTTAATGGACATCTGTTTACGTAACTTCAAATATGCCGGAGAAAATTTGACGAGAAAGGAAGCAAACGAATTTTCACATGATTTTCCTCTGGTTAAATGTTAAAGGTAAAGATCTTTACGCTTATTAAAAACATTTTTACAATTTATGACGTTAATAATGTTAGAAATTGCATAACATAAGGAGGGTAGCTTAGCAGTTAAGGAGTGAATCTGAAACACCAAATGCGTAAACGGAAGTGAAAATGTTTTATGTGATTGTCGAAAGCAGTCATTTTTTTTTCTCGCGGAAAATTTCTGGTCCAAACTCGAAATTCAAGTTTTTCTCTTAATTTTAATTTCTGTTGCATTTTTCGTGAAAAATTAAGAGAAAATCAACAACTTAAAATGCATATAATTCCCTTGGAATAGAGGGCCAGCAAAAGGAAACGGCAAATACATCCTCAGCAACGTTAAATATTAGTTTATTTAGGTAATACTGGCCGCAAATTTATTTGAGAGAATAAATTAATACGTTTCTAACATAGTGATTAAACCACCATCTGGCAGCGTTCAACGTCATTCTCGTACAATGAAAAAATGGATAGATCTACTGAAGTATCAGACCCTAAGATGGAAACGAAAATATTTTATAAGTAAGGATTGATGAAAGGTGAAGTAAATTTCAATTCATTAAACGAAATTATAGAGGCTCACTCTTCTCTGATGGACGAAGATTTTGAGATATTCCCAACATAACCAAGTCACATCTTATAGAAAATAGCGATAAAGACATTCGAATGAATATAAAGGGTAAATAATATCAAAACTCGGATATTTTCCAAAGGCTTTCTAATTAAGAATTAAAATAACAGAGGAGAGTAAGTGTTCCAAGAAGGTGGGATGAGAAGAAGAATGATTCTCGTAATAAATACTTTCTTTGATTTTAGAAACATGATAAAATGTGAGCGCATTACCTAAACATCAGAAAATGTTTTGCAAAACCGCTCTGATGGTGAACATTGTGGATGAGTTAAATATATGGACGTTGAGAAAGCAGGGTAATATTTTGATTGGAGCAGCAATAATGAGGTTATTTAGGAAAATATTAGGGGGAAAAGTCGTAAGGAACAGTCAGAAGTGTTAATCAAAATTAATGAGAATATGGAATTAATGGTAACTGAAAGGAAGAAAAATACATTTCTCGTGACCTAAAAAAGATGCAATTCCTTCTTGCAATGCAAGCCAACTTCTTTGAAGTCAAGACCAAGGAAGGAAAATATAGGTAAAATTCGAGAAAAACTACATTCCATGTGTATATAACAGAATGGAATGCATTACTTGTGGAGAGAATAGAATTATTTCAGAGGAGGTGGGATGGAAGAAAGAAAGTGTCAATGTTAATTTTTGTGTGTAATTTTTTTAGTGTAAGCAGCCAGTTTTTTTAGATGCATCCTTGTCTTCATTAGTATGTTATATAGAAAANCAGAGAATTTACAACCTCAAAATTTGAAGTGAGATTTAGTGATGAATGAGTTGTCAGAAAGCGAAAATTTGCAAGTTTGCCAATCATTAAAATTACTGAAATTTTTAACTTTAAGTCCATTAATAAAATAAATAAGATGTATCTAAATTTTTCATTCATTGCTACCTATTACGCATATCAGTTACGTGTGTTAACAGATTGTGAAATTCCCACTACTTTTGGCTTAAATTCCTTAGGATTTTACTTTTAAAATAAATTTAAACATAAAACTATTTAAAACGTTGTGGCCTTTCAAGATATACTTTATGCTTTTAAACTATGACTAAACATGTGTATTTTCACCGTAAAGGCGAAGTCTCGTGTAAATCCATCATATGTTATAGAAAGTCGGAGAAATGTTGCACTTTTTCCACACAGTTTGATTCCACAAATATTTTCTATTTAAATAGAAATACTAAAAGTTACAACGAGTTACCGCTATCATCAGGGTTGCCATGTCACCCTATGATAACTTTTGGTCGTTGTGACCTCTCTCTTTATGATAAATGATCTTGCTCTGTAGCAAATAAAGTCTTTCCTCTATCGTGCACACTGATTTTTTTAAGTCACTCGTGTCCCGAATTGCCCACTGAGAAATTCTAAAGTGACTCTGATTGCCATCCTAAACATTCGGCTACTTTACGTTTGCTTATCCCTCCAAATGGTAAAAGTAAGTTGCATGTGCAATTATATGCTTTTCCACGGTGTGTTTGTGAAGAATGGATGGCCATGCTCCCGTGGCGATGCATCTGTACGCCTTAATGTCATTCACACCACTCGCGAGCATTGTCCCTTATTGTTATTCATGCGGCGTCCGCGAGCGCTGTGATCACAGGATCGGATCGATCTCCTAAGAGATCCTCGAACGCTCCCATCGCATCCCTGTTTGTTCCCTTTCCATTCAACATACACCGCCCGCAACGACCCTAGACTTTTTGGACGGGTTCTTCAGATCCGTGAATCCGTAGCATTCTACGCTACTTAGATGGGGGAGGTATACCTTTCCGCTTCAAAGTCGACATTTCTTACGGATCTGTTTACCTAGATAGAAAGGACACGATCGAGGAGGAAAAGATGCGGAAACGCAACGCCGTTGTTTCGAGGATGAAAGTTTGCACAAAACTATTGTAAAGGTCGGTACAAGGAATCCAATAATGGTAACTTGGAAATCCAGGCTGTTTATCGAAATATATTTTAGATGGAAGCTGAGACTTTTAATATCAATCTCGCACAAATATAGACGAATTATTATAATTTTTGTTATTTTTATTTCTTTCTTTCTTAGCTCTGCATGGGACATTCATGGGTACGGTTATAAATACTCCCAGAGGAGATATATGTACTCCCAAAGAGATTTTTGGCTATTATAATACAATAGTTATTTAGATTCCAAAATTTAAACATTTTCTGACAATAAGAAATATTAAAATGATGAGTGCCCTTTTAATTTTAATGAATATGTTGCTGTTTAAACTTTCGGCTTTTAGACTAACGAAGGGTTGCTTTGGAATAATACCGGTGGTTGACAGCATTATGGGTACTATTTTGTTTCATATTCCAGGTCCTTAAAATTTCGTTTCCAAGGTCTTGATATTTGTTTCACTTTTCATATATTGTTCTTTCAATATTAACTGTAAAAGGAACTGATATGTGTATTATAAAACTATTTTATTTTCTTCGTCTATTAAAGTTAATCAGGAATGACGCTGATGCGTTGAAACATGTCGTGGGTTTGAAGATTTTCTGTAGTGTTGTGCAAAGTTGATTAAAATAAATACACCAGTTTCTTTTTGAAAAGTAGGTTAATTTATTCACCATTTCGACATGGAATACTACAAAGTGAATCGCTGCTCCGTCAAGTTTATTAATATCAGGTTGTGATGCGGTGTATTGTTTTATATGTTATTTTCATAGGGTCATACTATAGTCTTTATCTTTGTTTTTTCCAAATTATTATTGTTATTGTTCTATTTTAACTGAATTATATAAAGTCAGAAATGCTACATATGTACTACGGAGTCTAACTAAGATTGTATTATCCCTAACTGAAAAGGTGTAACGGCATATATTTGGTGGTCAATAGGATTACTAATGCACGTATGCAATTTGAAACGATTATTTTTATAAACTTTTCTAAGATATTTTTTTATGTTTGTCCTTAAGGCAAAGTATTTTACGGAAACGTAGTAAATTGGATTCAAAATTTTCATTTCTGGTACTAAAATATATCATTTACATGTTTGCTTGAAATTCTGAATATGAATTTGGTGAAATTCTGAATATGTGACGAGAAACTCCTGGAACTCATTTCCAATTGTCTGAGCAATAAAAAAATTGTGTATATGTAGAAGCCGGTCTCGACATATGGCGGGGCTGAATCCACTACTTCCCTAATCGATTACTGTCGCGAATTGTTCGAGGAAAAACTTTAGGCATTGATATATTAGATTCGCATATAGATTTATTCAACATGAGTTACTTCGATAAGGTTTGGTATGTGGTACAGTGGTAACCTTATATACTAACTTTTCTACATACAATATATATTTTTACTCCATTACGACCTCTAGTTACCGATTTGTCTTCGAGAAACGAACCGAAAAAGAAGAAAAGATATTATAAAAACTAGTTTTCCAGGTACTTATAATTGGAAGTAATTAAGTTCGCAATTCGGGTATTGTAAATATTTTCCAAAAACTTGTTCTATATTTTTGAGTGGATTAAATTCGAATCTATTAGTATCCCTTAGAAAACCATAATCGTCCATATTGATGGGTAATTTACTTGAAATTTCTTGCGACGTTATGTTATTAATATATCAATAAATGGTTTAATATCCGTAGTGGCTAAATGTATAATTGCATGTATAAAATTCAGCACTTAATCGTAATGCTAGGAAAAATATATGTTATTGGAAGTCCATCCTTGTGATGACTGAAACATTTGCTCCTAGCAGACGAGAACCAATGCTCCGCCCTGTCCTAAAAGTATTTATTTACAACCGAATTCTCAGGAGTATCATAAATTTATTCTTTAGTTGCCTCAACAGTTCGTTTCTGGCAATGCTTTCTTATGACGAGAATCAATCAGAACATTCAATAAATTCGCATTAAAACATTATTGAGAGATTGTTGGTTACAAATCCTCAGTTCAGCCCCCCAATTGTAGTTATGGATGCGTCCCTTTCTCCAAGTAGTATGTTATCCAATTTGTTTCTTCAATGCAACAGAAAGTTCATTCAGTTAAATAAAGGAATTTGATCTCTCTTGATAACAACTAAGCATGAAATATACCATCCCGTACAATGCTAGCCACCACTTTTTCTGAAAAAGAATCAGCAGCGTAAGATTCAACAGCAAAATACAATGATATACTCGCGGTTCCCGTACAATACTCTTACACGGGAAAATGACATTTTCAACAGGAACCCTTTCCTGCAAGAACCACGCCAAAAAGCCAAGATGTATGTGGAGCGAGACTTTTTGAGCAACTCGAGCTAGCAACAAAGGAACTGATCTAAAGATGGCTTCAGGATGTGGAGGAATTTGAAAGGATGCTTTTAATGGAATCCGCGGCTGAGAAGGAGGAGATTTCTTGAGTAAGATTTTCCCGGAAGTGGAATGCTCGTTTTCAGAAGGATTTTCGAGAGCGTATGAAAGTTTGAGCAAAAAAAGACGTATATCTCGAATTTATGGCTTTCCTGCAAATCACCGTCTTCGGATTGTGACGACAATGGAGAGGGAGGGGTGGACAGAAGAGGCTATAGAAAATTGGTGCAAGGATTGAATAATATATGTGCTTCAAAATATCTTATTATAGAGTAAACAGCGACGGGGGATATGATTTCCAAATCGCTGAGAAAAAAATCGGCGATCATTAGGGAATTTACATATTCAAGAGCTTTCATTGTTGTCTGGGGACCGGATGTTTCCAGCCTTATACTTTCACAAAATGTTCGCGTTCTAACAAAGTTCTCGAAATTGTTTTTTTTGGAAGCAATATTCTAACACCAAATTAAGAATTTCCATTAACTTTCCTTTTCGTTGTTTGACTATTTCATACTTCTTCCTCATTTAATTTTGCAAAAGAAGTTAGCCCTGCAAACAGTGAGATTATACTTAAATTAAAGTATGTATATCTTATGGAAACTCTTTTCAAGGTTCAAATCAGGGTCCTTAAGGCAAATAAAGATAAAGTATTATATGCGCAGGGAGGAAGTTGAACTATCCATTAATTTAAATAAAATTTTGTTCTCGAGTTTCAGGTGAACATACGTAGAAACGTTTTACTTCTTTTATAAGATTCTCGTTCCCGCTACTGATGTATTTGGAGAGGTGTATGAAGATTTTGATGCCTAAGGTATATCATATGCACGTGAATTAGTGAAATCGATATGATAAGATGCGACTGTTAGGAAAGCGTTTACAAAATTGCTGTTAATTTATCGAGACGTGAATCGAAAAAACACGGAATACTTTTAATTTTTTTATCTTCGACGTATGAACCTCAGTTCTATTTATTTCCTAAGCATAAGGGGACCCAGGCGAAATAGCACCATTGGAGATCCATATTCCTTAGAATCCTTCATGCAAACGATACGACCTTTGAACTAATGTTTTAAAGAACCTCTACATATTCCTAAATTCCTGGAATATTGATATTTTTATTATGCATATATGTATTGCAACGATTTATGCAGAAAGTTTCGAACTCCCTATCCACCGCCGAGAAAACCTTCACATCATTATAATATGGCATTAGGGTGCCCTGTTTTATATTCTTCACGCATGTTTATCATTCCGCATTGAAACAATGAAATTACGTCGATTGACAATGAAAATAACACTAAGGGTGAATTTAGGCCAGTGATGGCGAAGCTTTAGTGGCAAGAGTGACGTACAGATGATATTTTTGGGAATTTGGTGCCAAACCATATAGTGAGGTAATGTAAAGTCAACGATGGGATTAAGATGTAATAGTTTACGTATAGAGCTGTAAATTATATAAGTAATAATCAATTACAACTATACGTAATTATATGTATTATTATAATCCTGAATTGCATGCGTATATAATGGATAATTATCATATTCCATGTACAAAATCCACATTTATTTACTCTGGGATTTAATTTTTGATGTGAAGAATACATAACAAGGATAGTGCAGTCAGAGTTTCCTGTGCCAAATAAACTCTCTCGCATGTCACTTGGGGCATGCGTCACATAGATTCGCCACCAATGATCTCGACCTTCCCTTCAAGCCTTTCGAACCCGGCTACCTCTTTCGACCTTCGAAAGAGGTAGCCTAGTTTCGAGTCGCAAGTACGAACGAAGGCTAATGGAGAAGTTTTTAAACATCAATAAAAAAATTTCCTGTATAATTATTCTCTGAATGGCTAGATATATATTCCTTGGAAAGAGTGCTGATTTTCTTTGGCGTGTAATCATTCTTGGCATCCATTGAGAAATTGTCTATTGTAAGTCTATTGCAACGTTTCCGCTGGAAATATCTATATCTGAGTGCGCTTTCTTGCTTTCTGACATAAGTATTGCCATCAAGTATATCAATATCCATGCATCAAATATATGAGATCCGGCAGAAGAAACATGCATCCGTGAACTCGAGAAATTACAACGGAAAGTGATACGATTTGTTAATAAGTGCTACGATAAAAAAGCAAGCGTTACCAAAATGCTGTCAGATGCAGGTTGGGAATCCTTAAAAGATAGGAGACTAGAAGCTAGATTGCGATTTCTCGATACATTTAGGGAAAGTACATACATTTGCGGAAGATATAGTAGATATTATGAGACCCCCCTGCTACCTTGGGCGATCCGACAATGAGCGCGGGCGATCCGACAATGAGCGCAAAAAAAGAGAAATAGTTGCTAGGACAATTCGTTTTAAGAATTCATTCTTTCCGCGAACTACGCATGAATAATAGGCTAAAAAAATAGTCCGAAAGCCCGGTGTTTTCACCCCCTGCCGCACGCCGTAAGGCGGCTTGCAGGGTATTTATGTAGATGTAGATGTGAAGTATTCATTCGTTTAACTTCTTTTCCAGTTATTAATGATTTGTATTTTGTATGCTTTATTACGATTTTTCTACGATGACTACATTAGAATAGGTACATGTATGATAACGATGTATATTTGCTTTCTATGATTAAAAACTCAATTAATAATAGAATAAAAACTCGTGATAAATGTGCTTTGATAGAAAAGGTGCTGATTAAATGCTACTCGTTGAAGAAATCATTAGTTAATAATTTCATTAGTTAAACTGATTGCGGCGGAAACTCGATGCGAAGGCCTTCCGTGTTAAAAATATGCATATATTTGCATTTACATTCAATATGCAGCTTTAAGATTGTTGTTGCAGATAACGCATTATGTAAACGTAAAAATCTCGTAATGTATACACGAAAGATAATCTATATGCTCTATGTCTGAATGTCAAAAATCTGATTGCATAGTAGATACGTATTCTACGTATATTCTCTCTATGATATCGTGTCTTTTAATTGTTATGTCGCACATTAAATTAAAATTATATTACGGTTACTCCATGTATGGCTGAGTACCCAATAAGAAATTGGATCATACAAGTCTCTTCGCGGAAATATCTTTTCAGGTCAGATATCTCCGACACATAGAAAAACAGGAAACACTAGAATGTAAAATATCCCTCCGATTGTCAGTTCCATTTTCCTCATTTAAACTGCTCAAGAAAATCTCCTGTTTTTGCGACTCCGTTTATATTTTCCGAAACTCCTCGCGTTTATGATTTCCATCTCGTATTATGCGAGACTATTGAAAAAAATTCTTACCCCGCTATGTAATCATCCTTTCTTGTTTTGCATACGACTTACGTTCTGCTACCACATAAAATGAGACGGATATCCTGTTGTTTGTGACTGTAGAAGGATCAAAATGTACTCCGAAAGATAATTGTGTTTACATATCTTGACATCCAGACGTATATTTCTTTATTTTCCTGCCTTCGAGACGGCGGAAATATCTTGTTATTGCAAGTTTATTGCAACATGAAATGAAGCTCTGTGTTCTCTTCTTTACGTAAGATATTTATTTAAGAGTGTTCTATTGAATTGGGATGATATAATACAATTCGTCTTTATTGGACGAAATTGGGAGGAGAGATTCTCGTCTTCGATTTAAACCCTTCTCAAATTAATGTACAGGTACGAAATATAACATTATACAATATATATTAAACTACAGCATATATATTACTTTTTACGAAACTCAGTGGAAATAGAAATAAAAGAAGAAAAGGCAGTGAATGATTGCAGGAGTGATTTTTGGTGAAAATTAAATTATTCATTTACTTAAAGTTTCCTGCGTATTAGAATTTGCAAATTTATTTATTAAATCATATTAATTAAATAATATAAATTAAGAATTAGATCACAAATTACCTGCTTCTGAATTACACTGGATTACAACCAATATATAATAACATAATCATGAATTTTTCATTACTGTTGCGAAGATAAAAATCTTGCATATGCGAAATACTTTCAGCAGATATCGTTAGAGCTTAATAAATGTAATTTCCCAATAAATCATTACAATGAAATGCCAATATGTTTCACTTGATTTATCAAACCCCTTCAGATTTAATAATTAAATAAGTGAACAGCAATTTCAAGTGAACTTAAAGCGCTATCTACATTATCCAAGCCGAACTTCACGTTGATAATAATTGGGGAAAATATTGATAAATACAGAACTAATTGTGACCATCATAAAAGCATTAGATATCTTAGGTAACCAATGAAAAGTAGGAATAACTATTTACTCAGCGAAAAGCACATTTTGTCCCTTCATCATTTGTGGGACTATATTATCAGAAAAACTTTCGATTTGAAAATATTCTAAAATTAATAAAAATAAGTTAAAAAGTTTATAAAATTTAAATTGTTTGAAAATACGATCCACAATTTTTAAAATCGCTTTTAATATAATTATATTTTTCATATGTGTATAATGTATAATTTTAAATATCAACAATGTATAGTTGATTTTAACTGTGTTCTCCGTATGTGTTCGTTAATAACTATACAAGAAAATGTGTATTGTCCACAGGACGTTTTTGAGGGCTTGCCCTTCCGTCTTTGCGAGAGTTCTGGACAAATCTGATTGTAATTTTCTTACGCCCCTCGACCGTTGCTACCGAGTCCACCAACGAAATTGAAACAAATTATTAAATAAATGAATGTGTTGAGTATGAGAGAAGAAAATCAAGATGCGGAAACTGGCCAAAAATAATAAAATTGAAAATCCATAAGGAAACCATAGCGTTCAACATATAACGACATTTTCTTTGAGCTCCTAATTTTTGCTAACAATTTCCAAATATTCGACAAAAAGTTTCCCTATTCTGTCCCTGCACTAATGGGAGTCTTGTTTTCTCGTCTTCTGGTTTGTGAATATGTAACAAATATATGTCTCCCTAGTAATATGAAATATCGATTTGATCAGGTAACACTACTAATTGGTCGTACGTTTGACCCTCCGATTTGTCCTCGTTAGAGAAAAATGTTTAAATTACTTCCTCTTTATATAGTTCATCATCGATTCTCGTCTTTACCTGAAAATGCATTTGATAGCGCGTGAATTCTTATGGGAAAATGCATGAGCTCGGATTCAACAATTGGTTCAGCCATTAGGGGACAGAGAATTTACAACCTCAAAATTTGAAGTGAGATTTAGTGATGAATGAGTTGTCGGAAAGCGAAAATTTGCAAGTTTGCCAATCATTAAAATTACTGAAATTTTTATCTTTAAGACCATCAATAAAATAAATAAGATGTATCTAAATTTTTCATTCATTGCTACCTATTACGCATATCAGTTACGTGTGTTAACAGATTGTGATATAGTTATTATAATCCGATACTGCATTTAGCCTAAATGTTATTCCGGTTTTTTTTAGGTAAAAAGTATTACCGTTAGGAATTTCCTTCCGTTTATATGCAACGAGTGAAAGAGTTACCTACACTCAATTGAGTAAATTAAATTAAATATAAACAAATACTAATTAAGAATCAACTGGAACAACATTTATATCAACTATTGAATCTGTTTAATGTTTTAGTAATTAAGTCACTAATTACATTTTTCAGGTTAAACATTGATGTTATTTCCTCAGAAGTATACCATTCTTTTCCGTTTATTTACCACACAAATTTCCTGAGGGTTTCTTACTATTTAAGTAAACATGACAATCACTTAAATGGGGAAACTACTTAATTGATTAAAATGTTATCATTTAAGTGTTTTATTAATTCGATAATTAACCGTATGAGTTCATTCTATGAAAGTTCCACTTTTTTATCAGATATCCTATTATCATTCCAACCTTTTATTTTTTCGTTCAATTCCATTTGCTTTCAAATTGCGCATGCGCACAAGGGACCATCTCCGAATCCAAGTGTCTCCCTCTCTCCTTATCTTCCTGAATAATTCAGCCATTCCCTTCGCGACTTTAGCCACTTGGCTCCTGCACGATTTTGCTCACGCACTCCCTCTTCCTTTCATCCAGATCTTGAAAGAATACAATCCCATATCGTCCTTAAGGGTGTTTTCCAAGCCTATTTGCCTTTCCTCCTCCGGTGACTCCACCGGAAGGAACGGTGAATCGTTTCCCTTTTCCTAGCTCTACCCTTGATGCAAAAAGAGATGCCTTTTCCTTCAACCTCATAAAGAAGTCCAGTGATAGCTGTTTTCGGATTGGTTCAAGTCCACAAGGTTATCACATTCTTGGAAATGGAGAATCAAGCAGCGATACCAGTAGTGCATACATGAAACATAAATGATTAGGCTTAACGTTTTGGAAATCGGTGACTTATGAAATTGGTTAAATATAATTTAATAACTACTTTCCTTTTCAGAAGGAATGAAACTTAGTAACTTCCACAGGAATTTCTTTTATTTTCACGACCGGTTTCGTTAACGAATTAACATCTTCTGGTGAGGAAATATAATATTGGTGACATTATATAGGAGATGAGAGAGGGGGAGGAGGTATGGGTGGGTGGGGAGAAGGAAACAAAGTAGCAGGTAGTGAGAGGGAGCTTGATCACATCAATTTTAATAACTACTTGTTTCAATACTGAGGTTCAGTTAACATAAACATTTCGAAAACATCGAATCAAATGTATAATCTTTCTACCAGCGCCAATTAATTCTATAATTGAAATTTTTTCAGAGTTGTTTTTGAAACATCTACTGACTATCTATGAAATCTAAAAATATCTTCTTAGGATATCCTTGTTTTAATATAAATAAAATAAAAACGGTAATTTGTTTGGGTATTTTTTTACGGATCCCCGAAATTTAAGCTTCGGCATAGAATTTCTTAAAGATAGAAGAACCGAGTATTGTTACAAGCTGATCCAGAAATTTTAAGTATCGATTCGCAAGACAAAATACGCGATATCTTGATTCCCGTAATCAGCGATCGCGATTTTTGAGACGACGAAAATATTTCGTGAGATTATAGGGAGAACGGATAGCTACTATTGATAATCTACTCTTTTTAGCTGATAGCTATTCCTTTTTTCAGATAGTGTCAGAAATACCAATCAAGTAGCTTATTATTAGGATAAGTGTTTTTACACCCTCTGCCACAAGTGATATAGTGGTTTCCGGGGTACAAATGTAAACGAAACTCCAAAAAGTGGAAAAAGTGACAATAAAGTGAGATATCTCAACATGTGGGAAAGTATGATCAATGCTTACGACCGTCACTATGTGGGTTTCCATTATTTCAAGATCATTTATTCATATTGAGATATTCATTCTTCCTCTTCCACCTTTCTTCCTAGGCTTATG
The DNA here is from genome assembly GCA_000376725.2 of Ladona fulva. NCBI lineage: Eukaryota > Metazoa > Arthropoda > Insecta > Odonata > Libellulidae > Ladona > Ladona fulva. The sequence continues at coordinate 215,932 of KZ308902.1, read as the reverse complement.
CCTGTTTCCTTCAGTACATTTCCCTCACATCCAGGTTATCTTTCCACCTTTTCCTTGGCCGACCAACACTTCTTTTCCCATTTGGAGTATTGCCCCTTGCCACTCTCACTATCCTCTGTTCTTCCATTCTGTTTATCGTATGTGTTCATACCATTCCACCTTTCTTCGACGAAGATATTCATTAATTATATTTATTCGCTATTCAAACAATTCCTGATCGGAGTTCACCGTAGATTGTTCTAACTTAAATTAAATCAGCGATATGCGGGCTCTTTTCAAAGTCAGATAATTAAAATTAAAAAGTTTACGTAATAAATTATTGATCAGAGTTATTTTTGAGTTTTGAAACTGCAATGGATTACAGATGTCACCTCTATAGCAGAAATATAACATTAAATAAACTTGTAAATAATCTCATGCGTTATCGGTGTATTGCTCAGATAAAGGCTTCTTGGATCTCCAACCTGGTTACTTCTTTGATTTGAATCGCCATTTAACTCCTTTATCTGAAGTAAACTTTAAGATGAAGTGAATGAAATTTATATCACACAATTCTCAAGTTTTAATAACTTCAGACTCTAAGTCTTTCATGCATTGAATGTTTCTCAGTGCTGCAAACATGAAATATTGAAACATTTTCATCTACATCTACATAAATACCACGCAAGCCACCGCTCGGCGTGTGGCAGGGGGTGTAAACACCAAGCGTTCTAGTTACCTCTTTATCTAATTGCTTAGCTTGAGTGCTTATCTTAGCTTAACTAAATGAGTGAGCCCCTTTTCGGAGTCCGCTGCTCGTTATATTATATTTTAGTGTGTCGTTAAATCTTTTTACACAAAGTGTATATTTATTTCCGCATTCAAATACTTTTTGGTTGTTTAATTTTTGTCTACAATCGGTCTTTCACGAATCGGGACCTTTGTACGGTTTATGTTTATGTTATTGCAACTATTTCCACATTCATATCGCATTTATGATCTGTTTCAGTGCAATTTCAATCTCTTAATTATTTGATTCGAGCATATTTTATTTGACATGAGAATTATATAAAGTACTTTTTAATTTGCTCTTCTGTTTCGTAGGTGTTTCTTCTCTCCGAGGATATTCAAGCATGCATTCATATGAACTTTATTTGGCCAAATTAAGACTAAAAATCCTATCTTTCATTTAACCATACTTACAAATAATTATAATGAGACAGAAGAATATAATTTATCTCCACGTGGTGGATTTTAATGCGCAAAATATTCACAGTTTTAGAGGTTAAAAACTTTTTCTTGGGATAGCTAAGTGGGCCACGCGTTCGACATTGGTGGAAACAGGTTCCTGGTGTGCAGAATGACTTCAGCTGTCGAAGTACTTTTAACAATAACACTACTAAAACGTTTTCTTTCTCACTTTTGCGATATTCATATACACCACGTAATAATTTCCTACCTCTACCTCAATCATGATATTCTGTTGCAGATGCATTTTTATACTCTGCATCTTCTAGCACGGCTGAAATGTAACTCGGGACTATCCAATCTCAGCGCAAATGCAAATAAAGGCAAATTAAAATCGTTTGCATTTAATTATGGGCGTGCATTTTGCGGGGAAACAAATCACTCTGCTCTTGTATCACTCGGGAACGTAGTTTGTCCTCGATCTTCAGAAATTAAATTCCCTCAGATTTATCTCGGTTAAGCAACGGTAAGAGACTTGTTGTTTCAGCGGAAATTGGCCTTTTCGTGTCCCACTCCGCAGCCGGCACAGCTCAGAGCAAGTAGGACTCATTGTTCCTAGAGAATTCTCTGATCCTGCCGCTTCAAATAGAATAGGCAAACACGTCTTCCGTGTGGCATATCTGTAGACAAAGCGTTATCGACCTCATCCGTTGCATCTTTCTTCATACAAAACCATCCGGATTAGCTCAGTTCGCTAAAGGTTTCTTTCGTATGACTTTGGAGGACGAGGTTCAAAAAGAGTTTATACCGTAATAATCTCATCCTGAGCGCGTTATTTAGAAATTTAAGTGGAGTTTCCGGCGCATATGTATGTATCTTAAGCTAATATTAGTCTATTTACGGAATGCTATCAGTGAGTTACGGATGATTCTGAAATTATTCCAGGAAGACCTGGATGTTATAGAAGCATGAGTATGATTGCATAGAGAATATAAGTCGCATGTAGAGAGATGATGTTTAAATTAGCATCGGAGATAATATTTTGCCTTGAAAATACTTCTTTCGAGTGTGTAAAACAAATATTGTTAGCACATTTTGCAATTAACGTATGACAGCCGTATAAGCTAGTATAATTTCACCTGAATAATAAAAGGTAGTGTTCCCCAGGCTTGCGAAACCCGCCGTACATTGAACAATTTGTGAATATGGCAAATCATTTTATTTTCCTGAAGTAAAAATATTGGCCACATTCAAAAACGAAGTAAACAAGTTTAAACGTGGAAGTGAACTGTTTACTTGTTTTCACTCGAAGAAAATAAATATGTTTGCCGGTTGATGAAATTCCATCAAGTAAATCCTGAATCAATTGATTTTGCTAATCTGTGAATAGTTAAGAAGTTTTATAATTATCTCGCATGATATAATTCGCAGAGGTAACACCTAAATTTATTGATTTTACGCAAAAATTATTTATGAGTATTCTTTAGGAGAAACGGGCATGAAAATTGTGTTACATGTTACCAGGACTGTAACCCAGGTCTTCAGCTTTTCGGGAGACTGCTCTGACCATTGAGCTATCTTGCCACAATATTGCTCCATGCCGTTTGGGAAACTTGAAATATTCTAGTGGGGATCCCGAGCCCTGGTAGGCTTGGGAACCGGGATTGCCAAGTGGGCTGAACGTTTGCCTAACTATTGATACAAGCGGTCCCGGTTGCTATTCCCGGTTGGAACTCATATGTGCGAAATGACCTTAGTGGTCGAAGTACAATTAACAATACTAATACTAGTTTTCTAGCGAGATAGCTCAATGTTTAGGGTATTCGTCCATAAAGCGGAAGACCCGGGTTCAGGTCACCCCCCACTGTCACTTTTTTCATGTCCTTTTCTCCTTGAAAGTATTCCTAGGCGGACGACTTTTCGCGCAATAGCATCCTTATCTCTTCCCTTGTGGATTTTTTATGAGCATTAAGAACCTTTTTTTACTTTTAGTGCATGAATCAGGAAAGGAAAAACCGATGTATCCGAAGCAGGTGATGTAGGCTAAGGGCAGAAACCATGGTGATGTAGAGTAAATAAAAAAGACAGTTATCATGATTATCACTAGAGAAGAAGGTGTGTGTGTTATGAATACTGAGTAGAACGCATGTATAACCAAATTATGATGAATCAATTCATGCCAATATTTAGCTACGTATTGATGAGTTACAGTTTTCATTTCATGGAGACGACTGAGTTAAGAAAAAACCGCAAAGTAGATATTACAGTCATGAAGATATCTTCTAGCTCAAATACTTTCCGCTTGGAAATTGAAGGTGAAGCGATTTCTGCGCGCTAATTATTAGAAATACAGCGCAGGTTCTCATCTGCAGAGTATCCGGTAGTAATTTCCGTAATTGAAATTTCATGTTTCCTGGTGAGATGAGCAAACCTAGGCAATCAAGTGTCCCTGATTCGCATTTAGAATTCAGCAGGATTAATGAGACCAAACAAATCAGGGAAAGCAACTAGCGCACTGCACGTTAATTTATTAGTTTTGAGAAACTCGATTTTAGTTCGCAGAGGAAAAACTGAGCATACCCACATAGAGGTCAGTTTACTCTTTACTCAATATCATACCTGCACAGATAATTTAATTAGCACCCAATAATAGTGTATAGAAATAGATTTAATTTATTCTAACTTTGGAAGTAAAACACTCAGGAGTTTATGTGCAGAAGAATGAACAGGACTTCGCGTAAGGTCAAATATGTAATAATAATGATGTGTAGAGCAACCAGTCACACACCGACAATCGGTTTGCAGGATATTAATTTGAAAATGGAAAAAGCACAAAGATAAGTTATGGGAGAAAAGAAAGCAATTGTGAATGCATTGACATCCTGCAAATTGTAGCTAAATAATGAATTGTAAACGTGATCATCGGGAGATATTTTTCGAATCGGCAAAACGAATTCACATTTGGATGCAGCTGCTAATATTTCCATCGGTTCATTTAATAGGGAACATCAATATTACTTGATTTTGACACAATAAAATACCATAACATATATGCCATGGTATAAATGATATCGTTTATATTCGCATAATCGTAAGTCGAAAACTACCTGTTCCTTCGTATTACTTTATAGAGAAAAATATCAATCTTAAGAAATTGAATTTTTTCCACAAATTTAACGTAAATTCAAAAAACATAACACAAACTTAATTCTTGAAAATCAAGTTTTATAATTATTTTATCTTACCTAACTCTTCTATTTGTAAGAAGAACAGCGAAATAAATGAGTTTACATTTGTCTCCTTACCATTTCATTTCATTTACCGGAAATTGCTGGTTAATTTCTTTGGTCAAGCGCTTCTGTTTCAAATTATTACACCGTAGAAGAGGTGGTAGGAAAGTCTAAAAACAGCTTATTGACAACTTGTTATTTTTGTTATGAAAATCTAGATAAAGTGAACTTTCTTCTCCTAATGGTATAAGACACACGTTCGACCTTTGAAAGTATTAGTATGAGAATTGAATCTACTATACCTTATGAACTTATTGTTAAGTTTTGTTATCCCTAAGTGCAGTATTATGAGAGGCACATCCAAGGGAATAGTTTTGGGAGATCAAACCCCTCTTCATGAAAGCAGAGCCAACAATAGACATAAGCATGCGAGAGGATGGTCTCACAGTTATGTCATACAAACACCGCTTGAGGGTGTACTTGTAAAAATAAATCAGTTTATATTTTCATTAGGTTTAGGGAGTGAAAGTTTTTCTGATCCTGAATTGCAATTAATGCAGTGTTTACTCCGTAGCTCTAAGCTCCCCCAAGTACAAATACATGCTACACCCCTGAGTAGGATGCCTCGTTTTTATTCATCCTAGGTACGTTAACTACAGCAGAATGCCCTATATATCATAGTAAGGGATGCGTATTTCTAATATTTATATAACTGTGAAAGAGATAATTCTATTGAGAGCATCGCAATTGTGCTTTAAAAAGTTATTTTACCGCATTCCAGGTAGATGCAATATCGGCTGCACAACACTATCCTTTTTAATCCAAATTATTTTGCAAGTGATTTCAGCATGACTTTTGCCTTAAGGAGGATCTTTTAACATCGTTTCCTGCATACATGCAGGTTTGTTATTTCAAGCATTATTTGTATATATACCACCTTATCTGCTAATTCATACAGGAAGGCAAAAGGTAAGTCTAGGGGGCGTGATTTGAGGACTATGGTAGATAAAACAATAAAAAAAATTGTTTAATTTCTCATACGGGAAGAATGTATTCACGGTTAACCGGTTAATATGACAACAGTTACAAGTGAAATTAGAGAAGCGACTACTAATTACGGTTAGTTCAAGAAGCGGTACATCGAATTCGCGGGTTTTCAAATTTACGGTTGTTTTCTTCCTAAGATGGAATTGTTCTTGTAGAGGAAAAGTTATTGAAAATGTAGTTTATTTAGAATTAAAAATTACTCAATACCACCTATTATTTAGAATGACAGAATGAAACCAAAATGTGAACAAAAAAAATTAATTTTCACAACTTCACTCTGCTGATTTTCCTACGTTGCTATGAAAAGGGATAGATAATGTATAATATAAGCAGAGAGATTCTGGCACAAATATTAATACAAGCAAAGAACGCATTTCTCTCTTCTCCAAGGGATAATTCCGCCAAACCTAGCAGCCTGAACTTGAATGTTTATCTAGGCAGTTCCGCTAGAAAAAAATGAAAGCTTGTCTGATTCGCTTCCTAAAAACTCCTTTTCCTTTACCTTCGCTTATAAAAAATTCTCCCAACTTTCCTCGCAGGAAGAGAAGAAGCAAAAAGGATCTCACGAGAGGTACACCCCCGTAAAAGGATATTCCCTCGCTCGTCCCAACCCTTTCACGTGCAAACGGGCGCGTTACCATGGGAACCTCATTGTAGTGAAGGTACATACCCCTCTTCCATCTTGAGTGGATTTTGAACTTCTTGTCTACTTCCCGTCAAAGGCCACTGCTGACGAAAGAGGGCTGGGAAAAGGGATTGTTGGGGAAAAGATAAGAAGTTGAATTTGTACACGGGGAGAGTGACATTATATCTGCCATGGTTTACGAAAAAGGGGTTTCTAGAAGAGGCGTAGTCAATTGGGTGGTTTTGGGTGTTCAAATCCCACATCAGAGCACAACCAACTATAAACGAAAGCACGCAAGAAGATAGTCTTTCGCATGTATGTGAATCAAATGCAGCAGGAATTCCGCAGTGTGTACGTGTTAAAAAACAGCTTGTATATTTAATAGATTTTGGGAGATAGTATCCTGGCACCTGTATTGGAGGCAATGCAGTGTTTACTCCATGGCTTTAACTACCCTCCCCCCTATGAACTAACCCCGGCTATGCCCCTGGTCTCTACTGAATTATATGATAATGCAGCATTTAATGGTTATATTATAGAAAGTGCGATTCTGCTTGAAGAAACAAACAGGTATAGATAAAGGAGAAAATGTGGTAAGTAAATATTTGTAAAATTCAATTTTTTTTTGAAGATGGTTCACACGGTGAGATGTAACATATTATGATTCTTCAGGATCGGCTTTGCTCTTGAAATTGAGTCGTTTACCTTTCAGTCTCCTCCTGGGGCCCACCGGCTATTAGTGAGGAGGTCCATATTTTGGGCCCCTAAGTTGGGGCCCTTACAATTGTCCATGGGTACTTGGATAGTGTCTTGCGCGCTCAAGGACCCTTCTCGGGCCCACCGCCAAGTAGTATGGATGCCTGTCGTTGGGGCCCCTACCAAACATTTACAATCTTGTCTCTCAACAAATAATGCATGTAGAATTCAGATAACTGGAAATGTACTCACTAGCGTTACTTTTGCGAAGGAAAAATATCTTGCGGAACCTAAAATCACTAGTTAGTTTATAGAAGAATTGAGATTCATAATAGATAAATATCATTGTATTTATGGAATAATATCATAAAATTCATTAATTTGGAAGCGGTATATTCAGTAGTGATTAAGATAATATGAAAATAAATATCCCTTTGATTCTGTAAAGGTAAGCAATGCTGGTAAAATGATTGGCGTGCGTTTCAGGAAATGTAGTAGTACCTGTAAATATGAAGCGTTAAAATATCCTACACAGAAGCGTCTCTTTCGATTATCTCTATGTATTTCCGAATATAATTTATCGACTGACATTTTAGTATTTTTCACGCACTCTCACGTTGTATTCAATAAATTTATGGACTTGGAGAGATTGATGGAAAAAATTGAAAATGTGTACGTCTTTGTCAGTCAAAATTTCACATTTGTTTCGGTATGTATGTCTCGGTAATTTACACACATTTTTGGGTTTAAATAATGAGGCATGCGAAACATATTAGACCAGTGGTGGGAATCGGAAATACATTCGTTTGGGTTATCGTCCATTAAACATACGAGCGAATTGCGGGCAATGCCCTGGTGCTGTGTGTGGCCGTGAGGTCATTTGAGGTCAATTTACCTACTTTTGTCGTCTTAGCGCAAAGGGCTTTGAAGCATTTAGGAGAATAGTCAAACGAAAAGACTTTCTTTTGAGTCCGTTGACACACGGGGTGTGTGTGAACGCCACCATTGATAATTAAAATCCCTTTGATGTCATAGAAAGTTCCACGCAAGAAGTACGTCATCATTACGTTCAATTTAATCGAAATGTATTTTAAATAGTAGGCGACTCTCGCATTTATGTTTTAATCGATGGCAGGGGGTAGCCAGGATTTTACCATGGGGGAATTTATAGTAGAGCCATGGTGAAAACACTGCATTGTCTACAACCCTTAGGTAGGAATCCTAAAATCTAATGAAAACAGAAGATGAATATAGTATAATATAATAATATATAATATAATATAACAAATATACTTTGCGAATCTCCAGCGGTATTTTTATGACATAATTGCGAGAGGCCATCCAATCGTATGATTTCATTTATTGTTGGCTCCGCTCTCATGGGGGATTTAACCCCCAAAACCACCCCTTTTCCCGAGCCTCTGATTGAAGGTCTTAAAGAAGACAAAGTGAAGTTAGTCTCTCTGGTACATAAAACCTCTCATAAGTTTCTACAATGCGCATGAGATCGTTTTCTTCATTTCATTATCTTCATTATGCCAACAGGCACTTGTTCGACACTCCATCTATGAGATCTCCTTTGATCGAGACGATTTCCCTGGTACATACTTTTCAACGCGATTTATAAACTAATACGATGTGTTAGCAGTTGAAGAAACAGTAACATAGTCTTCAGAAGAATCTATCGCAGGATTTCTAACAAAATAGTTTCAAATTTTGTCTTTGTAATTTATTTGGGCAGTTGCCTATCAATAATTAAATTCAACTTTCAGTGTTAGTTATTTATTAGGTTTTCAAGTAGACTTCCGCGGAATTCATACCTAATTAATTAAAGCAAACTGTTGATTCTCAACATGACACAGAGGAATAAAAATTAATGTATTAATTATATGATTAATGTAGTATGTATTATTAGCTGTACCACATAAACATTCTTAATTATCATCCATACATTAAACGAATGCTATTCATTTATCAAAAAATATCAATATTCTGTTTCACTAATATTGTTAAATTTTTAAACAACCTAACTTCGAGTGCATGGCATGGAAACGATGACGTCTGCCATACTAAATGGTCAAGTATGGCTCAAGACAACCTTTCGCCACTCAATCGGCTGGGAAGAGGCATTGTTAATAAGAATAGACAAACAAATAATAAATGAGGATTTAGGAATTTACGACACAATGGTGTAAATTATGAAAGAATCGCGGTGATTTTGCTCAAACATAATGTGCCTTAGCTGATAATAGTGGTGAAGAAGCACAAGTTATCCATTAAAATGGAAATATTTCATAATCAAGTGCATTCCATAGATAGCAAACTGCTGTCACACAGCCGAAGGGATTACGATAGATTTATACTGCGTTTTGAGCTGCTTTCTGAAGCAAGGATTAGCATTTTATTTCTTGCTGAGCGAATTACTCTACACTAGAGACTTAGTGTTTAAAGAATACTGAAGGAAGTTGGTGATAAAGGGCTTAAGTTTCAGATTTGCATTGATAGCTCATTCTCTGTCTGCGTCAAAGCTATGGGAATTGGTTTTGTAGGAGAATTTCCGAGAGATAAAATGAATGATCTGTCTGCAACTTTACCGAACGGTTTTCCTTTCCCTGCCTTTAAACGTCCTCTTGGCAGGAAAACTTTCGATTGTAGATCCTTCTTCGGAAACTGAATAATCGTCACGTCTTATCAATAGCATATCTCAAAGGAATTACTAATGGGCCCCCGGTTCGACAAGGGGTAGCGCGTTCGCCTACGGTGCAAGCGGTCCCGTGTTCGATTCTCTGTGAGAGCTCGTGAGTGCCAAATTACCTCAGCTTTCGAGGCACTTGTAATAATTATACAACTAATAAATAGTATTATGAAATTTGCATTTACAGGGGAATTATAACATTGATTCGAAATGGAGGGGTTATGTAATAGCACTGTAAGGTATAGGAAACCACATCAAGTAGTTAACTGCAAAGCAAATGAATGTACGCCGGGAAATACTAACTTCAAATGGAGAGGAGATTACTGTCGAAGTATAGTTCTTTGAAGTATGATTGGCTCAATGAACTGTGATATTGTACCTTCATGCGATGCGATATTGAGATCCCTTCTCCTCCACACATTTCGCGATACTTCCTTCTCATATCTAACTGATAAATACCCTCATGAGAAATCGATGAATAAGGGTTTTCCGAGTTTCATTAATGCCTTCTATTTTGCAGGTCCCATATCCATAGCATACGTTATTCAAGAGGAAGATATTGCGGACCCGTGGTCGGATGCGGTTCTCGGATTCCAAAGAACGTAAGTAACCTGAAATCTCTTTCTGAACTTGATTTCTAAAATATTAACTGGGAGTTACATCCAACTTCTCCTAATATATTTATGGAGCTAATGTGAGCTTGGGCGACTTCCGAACAATTTAATTTCCTAAAGCGTATACCGGAGCACGACTGTGAAAGCCTTTGATAAATTATGAGATAGGAAATGTGGCAGTTGTCTTTAAATATCTTCTCCATTTGCATCGCCGTTATTTTACCTCTCTGACGTGTGTATATACACGAAAAATATGGTTTGTGATGGTGAAGCTATTTTTATCTGTTTGCAGTATCTCATCCTTACTTTCAAAGTGTGAGCCAAGAGTAGCAACGATGTGTTTCGGTTAGCATCATTTCAACTATCCGGTTCCAAAATAGAGAAAATCATATACTACATGCTTGTATTGCGTCCAAAAATTCCGGTTTCCGGGATTTGCTCCGGATTTTGATAATCCCTCCCGGAAGTTATACTCGGTGTGCAAAAAAGGTCCCGGTTATTTTGGAATCGTCTGAAATTTGTGTTTGTTTCGATTGATGAACTGAGGCGATTTTTACCACTGAAATGTGTTGATCGAGATACGTAGTGCGAGCGCTGGTACGACTCATTTCATCAGAACTAAAAGAAAAAAACTTTGTAACTTCCACATTAGAGACACTTCAAAAACCGGCGTAGATAGGCATAATCCGGAAATTACAGTGTTTTTCCTTCCTTAGTTTATTATGTCTTTCCACTAAGTCCGGCGAGCATTGAAAGATAATACTAACTTCTTCAGTTCGTTTTATAGGCATTCCGGCCTGAATATTATCATAAAAAAGGATTAATTCCTTTTCTTTCAATCATGTACGTATTGCATATGGCTGGCAGTGTAAGCTCCTAATTCAAATGGCTCACAATAAGTAAAACACCAACTACATGTTCGTTTTATCAGAAAGAAGATGCTGGTCTTTGCGCGAGAATATTCCAAAATTACTAACTACAAATACAACGAAATGATGTTAGCATTAACAGAGAAGCGAAAGCAACGGGTTCTTTTTTTGATTTCATGACCGATGTCTGCACTACAAATTGGTGCACTGATATGAAAACTGAGAGAAGGCTAAATCCAAATGGATCTCTTATCCGACACATAAAACACAATTTCGGTAAATAACGAACCGATTATACGTCACGTAATGAGTACAGAATCGATTTAGACAAACACCCATGGAGAAACGGACATAAAGAAATCTGGCGGGACCGGGACTCGAACCCGGGTCTCCCAATTTCCGGTTGGTAGATATATCCAGTGTGTTAACCCATAAGAACAATTCTTGATGCTCTTTGGGAGACTTTGTAGGCAACGTTCCGGTGGGGTAGCACAATTGATAGATGATGGGAGATGGCAGACCTGCGTTCGAGTCCCCGTTCTTTCAGACTTTTTTCATGCCCGTTTCTCCTTGGGAATGTTCCTAAGTGTACGTCCTATCGTGCCAAGTCACTTAAACCCTTTTCCTTGTGGACTTACACAATGTTTTGTAAAATTGGAGGGAAGTGGAAAGGGTAATAAGATTGGTCGATGAGTTGTGAGTCTCAAAGCGAAATTTGCTATGAAAATAAGTAAAACAATTAACATATTCAGGTGTAAACCGGTTGAACTTCTCCATGATGACTCCGTTAAAAGAAGCAATGAATGTGTCCCACAAAATATTCTCATACGGATGAACGACCGGTATCGTTACATCATCAGACGCTAAAAGAGCACCAGTATATGGCATTTAGTACTGAGAGGGGGGAAAGGGAATACAGGGGAGGAAGGTGAAATATGGGAGCGAGAAAGGGAAGGGATGTATTTGATTAAAATGCCAATGGGAATAAAGGAGAATGCTTTCCCTTTTTAATTCATTTCATATTGAATTTTCATTTTCCTCTATTTTTCATCCATATATTTATGTATAATCAACTACGCAAATTTAACACCAAAGGAGTACAAGGAAAAGAGTTAAAGGTAATTTTCAATTAAAATTGTGAACCTTGGAATATAGTTAAATTGAAACGGACACGATAAAAGTCTGAAAAGACCGGGACTAGAACCCGGACCTTCCACTTTCCGGGTGATTGCTCTAATCATTTGAGCTGTCCTACAATTAGGCATGCTGTTCGGGAGATTTATAATAGTAATAA
>KZ308902.1:167656-202900 GCA_000376725.2 Ladona fulva | reverse complement strand
GTAAAATAGTAAATAATGTAGCATATAATTTTGCTGATTATTAACTATACTACATACACACATTGTCACAGCATAATTTTCCTAAACGGTATTTTTATGTGATATTGTTTCAACTTTTCTTAAGATTTTTAATTAATTTTTAACATCTTATGCAAAATTATGCACCTTGTGATTAGCCTTCCTCGGCTCAGGAAGACCTTGCTGATAAATATAAATGTTGTGTAACTATATTTATATAATTTCTGCAATTTTTGTAATAAACTAATTTTGTAGTAAACATACTATGCGTGAAGAAATTACTATCGTGCATGCCGTTTGGAAGACTTTGTGGGTAACGGCTGCTTTGTGGATGTTTGAAAGACTTTGTAGGGTCTAATTGTTCTGTCAGGATGGCCCAATTGGCTAGAGCAGTCACTGAGAAAATGGAAAATCCAGATTCGAGGCTCGGTCCTATCAGACATATTTTTCATGTATTTTTCTCCTTGGTAATATACCAAAGGAGTCCATGAAATAAATTGAACTATCAGTTTAATTTGTTGGTTCACGAAACATGGTTTTCCTCAATCATGGGGCTTCGGATATCAACTCATTCCTCTCTCGTTCGCAGAACTTTTAGAGAACTAGATCATCCCTCAGCAGAGTAACATGGTACATTGTTTTGACGCAGAAAGAAAATAAAACGTCGAATTCTGACCCATTTCCTTCCAAATGACCGTCATTTTTAGAAAGTTTGGTGATTACGAATGAATTTTCCGTGTTCGGGCATGGGCTGAATCTCGTGCCGATCGATCAGTTTTTCGTCCTCGTATCGCAGCACGTGTCATCAATCCATTGCGAGGGAAAAATAATAGAAGGCATCCTTGAAATTGGAGCGATTTATGGCAGAGGAGTATTTATCCAAACTCGTGCGATGGGACTTTTTCCCGCATTCTCTGGATGATATCCTCTCCTAAATGCATAAGAGAAGTACTGCGTATAAAACCATCACCGTTTAAAATCAACCGCAGATGGGCTTACTTTCAATAATTTTAGTAACCAGTTGATAGTATTCGTCATATTTGAAACCGCAGATGTGATTTTATTTATTTACAAAATTTGGCCGCGGAATGACACAAGTCTGGTGGCAGCTTAATCAAAAAGCATGCACTTATTTTAACATATACAATTCAAACTCTTTTTTCTTCTTAGGCAAATGCATGAAGACCTCTTCAGGCAAACTGTTTCACTCTTTAATCCCTCTATTTATAAATGAATACTTAATATGTTCTTTGCTTTGTGCTGGAAGATGTTATGGCTGGATTTCTCCGAGGCTATCGCCTTTACGTGCAAAGTTACCTATACACTTTTCCTTTTGTGTTACACATAAAGATTGACAGCTTATATTAGCAATATTTTATATAATGTAATTAGAATATTTCTTTTATCCATGTTTGAATTATTGGTGAGATTTTTTTTCTTCGCATACATTTAAGTTAATTTTAGTTATTAATGTAATATTAGTAGTTATGTCATGTAATATCCCCAGAGGTTAGGTGGAAGAGAGGCCATTTGGGCCTAACCTAGCCAGAAGAATAAATAATAAATAATAATAATTATTATTTTTTCTGACAATATAGTCACCCGTATAAAAGATTCTCAAGCTTTCCAACATCAATTGCCAAATGCTTTTGAGAGATGGCATGAGGCGTCCAGGAGGGTTACCACCTGCGCGTCGTATTCCTACCTTCGGCTTCGAATTTCGGCAGCCTGATTCGGAATGACGCCATATTCGAAGGGATATCCGTGCGACCACGTAAGAAATTCCCTTCCAAAACGGCATGAATATTTCGGCAGGACTTCGGATAGGGACTCGAGTTCAAATGCAAACCTGGTTTCGAATTTACGTAATTATCCCCCAGGAAAGATGAGGAGTGAGGTAATTTGCCTTTGATCGCATATTATGATGAGTTTGTGATTGAGGAACGTTATATGTTAAATTAACTCATTTTGTCGATACAGTGAAATTTATTTAGAAGACTTTTAAATGCAGTGTTGAGTATCAATTCCATACTAATGGTCCTGCGGTTTAAACAGTTAAATTAAAATAAACGAGATTGTATTAGGTATGTAAACGGAGCATCAATCATTAATTCTTTAAATATACATTTCATTGAGAATTAATGCGTTAAAATATTCTAAGTATATATTCTAACTACTTGCAGCGTATTTTAATGTATCACTGCAATTACCCGATAATTGAAGGCTAATTTTTGGAGTGTGATACTTACATAGTGCATGCTATTGAAAGATTTAATGCATCGTGATGACGGTATATATGCAAGAATTACCATTTCATAAACACTAACGTACCACGAAATGAAATAAAAATTCCATATATTAAGTTAAAATGATTTCCAAAACGTCATCACTCAAACACGTGTCACCTCTTTACTGTAATTGCTTGTTATTTATATACATCAACTTGATGGGAGTATTACGGAGGAATCTTCACTTAGTTTTACACTTTTAATAAAATAGATTTGAACGAAGGACGCGATGATTATTCACCATTCATTTTATTATATTTAAAACCTGCAAATCTTCTGACGGTTCCAAGGACATGGTCGTCGTATGTGACGGAAGGTTGAAAATTGCAGCGCGAAACAACCCCGTTACGCAGAGGCGTTGCCAAGTGGTTTTGGGGTTTTCAACCCCCGCCCACCATGATAACAGATCCAACAACAAACGAAAGCAGGCTAGGCGATGGCGTCTTGCAACTATGACATGCAAACACCGCTACAGATTCGCAGGTTATACATATTAAAATAAATCAGTTTCTATTTTCATTACATTCTCGGCGCAAGTATTCCTACAGTGTTATTCCATGTCTCTAATCCACCCTTATGGACAAATCCTGACTACGTCCGTACCGTTAAGGTTTTCTTTTTAAGTTGATAAAGCATTATCTAGCAACTAACCCTAAGAGCTAATGCAGACCTCTTTCCCGTGATCTTTATAAGGGATCTTAAACTTCGCGAGACGAAACCACTTCGATAATTCCATCCGTCAAAACGAACATCAACCCTCCGTCGAGCTGCTTGCGAATTCTTAAAACTCATTAAACTCCATCATAATAAACAGAATATATCCGAAAAATGTCCCTCTAAAACATTCAGGGATGCAAAATTTATACATTAATGTTAACTGACCATCAAATAGCCCTGTATTGCCGTGCAAACTATAGTGCGGCAGAATCTAAAATTGAAGTTTACTATTGCATACTCCCTAGAACGAGATAACTTGAATCATCAGGAACGCCACTGTGTTGATTGCATATATAACGCGAATTTAAAGAATCACCACGGTAATTCAGTAGTGCGCACTTTGAAAATAGATTAGTTCGCACATCGCTGAAGCAAAATTCAACACCGAAACACGTAAAATCACTCTCCCAAATAAACAAACTATGAAATCCAATTTTCCCGAGGTTTAACAAGCGTTTCAATAGTGCTTCATTTGCCCATTGCATAACCAATGTCAATTAAACATCCCTCTGTTCCATAACTTTTCAATTGTTTGGATGAATATCGCGAATGTTATTTACTAGAAAATTGAGTATCATATGCCCGTACTGTAAAATAAGAGAAACAGAAATGTCATAGTTCTCTTAGTAAAAACTCCTGCTAAGATGCTTCAGGTATCTGATTAAATCATTTTAGCTGAATTACATCAATCAAACCTTAAAAATCAATCGCGAATAAAAGATGATATCGAGAAAATTCCCAGCTTTTCCAATAAAAATTTAAGCTGAGTTGTATTATGTTGTGATTTTAGGCTATTCTTTCATTTCAAGTTCTATTATAGCTAATTCGCGTTAGGAAGGCACGCAGCGTCCCGAGAGAGGGGAAATAAGTGGAGGAGAAGGAGGGCCTTTTGAGGGGTAATTCCCGCTATGCGTAATGCTTTTTCCTGCTCAGGAAGCGCTGCCTCCTTTCTTTTCTGACTTGAACTAGGCCCATCTGCGCAGTAGGGTACTGAGTGAGTGCCTTCCTAACGCGAATAAGGTGTAATAACTATGCGATCGTGTAATTGTTAAACGTTATGACGTTTTAAACTGGCGGGCGAAAAGCATCAAAAAAGGAGACAAATCAAGTAAATACAAACCGGCACTATTTAAATTTTAAATTATGAAAAAGAAAGTAAGATCGAAGTGTTACAATGGCAGTTTGATTTGGAGCTCTCATGTTTGAAAGAAAATAATCTAAGCATTTACCGTTAAATATGTATCTTATTTACCTGGAATGACACTTCATTGGCGAAAATGGTTCAGTAAAAATATAAAGGGGATAAAAAAGCTATTAGATTATAAAAATACTTAAAACGATTGTTATGTCACAAATTATCCTCAAAGTTTTTCTTGTGATGAATGTCTAGGACGTATTGTGCCTAAGAAAAGTACAGATTTATTAAGTGTTCGTCATGCAGTAATGATTTTACTGTCTCACATTCGTTCGTTCTCACAGTCATTGCTTCTCTATTTAATTCATTCTTAAGTGGAATTCCACACAATTTTTAAGGAATAAAAAAATAATTTAATTTCGACAAAATTTGAGCCTCATGCCTTATGGTCTGGGTCATAGCCAGTATTTATAAACGGGGGGGATTAAAGCCATGGAGTAAACACTAAATTGCCGGCAATCCAGGGGCAGGAATACTTACGCCTTAAATCTAATGAAAATAGAAACAGATATATTTAAAGATGTATATCCTGCGAATCTCCAGCGGTGTTTTGTATGGCATAATTGTCAGAGACCATTCTCTCGCATAGTTACGTTCATTGTTTTCTGTTCTCATTTGGAGGGGGTTTGAACCACCAAAGCCACTCCCTTGCCTACGCCACAGGTTATACACTTTTGCGCGATGTGTGATTTATTAAAGGTACTCAAAGGCATCGGAGGAGTTGTGAATTATCAGAAAACGGCTTCGAGGGGCAACCCGACAACAATTGAGATGGATTTTTGAAAAATGCAATCAGAAGACTGAAATTTTCGTTGTTCATACGAAACTATTTCTGAATCCATCACTAGAAAATATGGTAAACAGAGTGATTCGAGCGAATCGCTTCGGAAATATCATTGGAAATGGAAATGTGGCGAAGCCCGAAACTTCCCGTCCCGATGAAATTCATGACGCAAAATTCCTATAGCAGAGCAGGTCACGGGGAAAAGTTAAAAGCATCGGTCACTTTTCTCCGTCCCTGCGATCACATTCCAGAATGATTTTCAACGCGAAAATCTGCCATGTTTGAAATAGTTAGGGACAAGAGATACCTTTCCATTCGCGCGACATATATGCATGCTCATTCGAGCGTTTGATTTCGGACATTTTAAACATGCTCAATGATCAAATGAATGACATTCTTTCCGTTAAAAACATATATCTCTGTCGTTTAAGCAATATGTTTGTTTCCTCTGAAATAGACATTTCTCTAAATTACGCTTAACATTAATGTTTCTGCGATGTATTGTGTCTTGGAATAATATGTCGGCATGACCTTAGTTATCCAAAACGCAGAACTATTTCCATTCGATTTTAGCAGTAGTATTGTTAAAAGTGCTTCCACTGCATTGGTCATGTCGCACGTAGACCCCGGCCGGGAATCGAACCCGGGACCGCTTTCGCCGAAGTTGAACGCGTTGCCCACTTGGCTATCCGGGAGTCCCTTAGGGTAAATAATTGTGGATTCTTCGTTATAAATGATAATTAATGTTTATTTACATAAATACGAAATCATAATCTCATCTGACATAAAAAGATTGACATATCAAAATCTTACTCTATGGTTTGGCACCTTTTTGGTACGCATGTCCTTTACATTTATCAAATATGGCACTTATGCCACAAAAGGTTCGCCATCCCTTCTCTATAACATCTCCTATTTATACAAAATGCTACATAAAATCAAGAAGAAAGACTTATTTATTCGCCAGCCGTTGTATTGATCTGTTTTTCAATTCAAATTTTATGAATTTCGTTGAATTTCTTGGATCTAACGGCATGTTTAGCCATGCATATCAGTAGAATTCCTTACCTTTCCTTACAGTGCGTACAATTCTCCGTTTACTCATCGTGAACCTATTCTGTCTGTTAACATCCTCTAAAAAATTCCATATGTTCATAGCATGCGTCGGCGATATTTCAAGTTTATTTTGATTTTACTGCGGCAGCACACCTCTTTACATCGCTTGCATAGAACACCTGTAAGCGGCCGATGTACCTAGTATAAATAAGCCATCCTTAGGCCGTATTCAATAAAGGTCTTCCGATTCTTACCGTTTGCTTTTCTATACTTATTTGGCGTAGCGTATTTAACGGACCATAAGATGCAATTCTCTCCCCAAAAATTTTAATCAAAAATCGGCCTCCGCCTTATGGACTGAGAGCGAAAATTTTTTTGACGTGAGGAATAGCCATACAATAGTAATTGTAACCGATGTTGCTCTTTGACTCGTGGGTTTTATAATCCAATCACCGCGTAAGCCTTTCCAGAAACTTTGCGTTTTTGGTTCATTCTTCCGTAAATTGAAGCTCTTTTCCGAATATCGTTTCTTTGTTTCACATATGACCAGCTTGCGTTAGTGTTTGTATAATATTTGCTTCGCCTACATGTAAAATTACAGTGCGTCCTATAGGACGGCACGTACGGAAATGCGGTAATTAACTTTCACTAATTGCGGCACTAAAAATACCCAAAGATAATACGGTTGTGTAAGATACACTCTCATGCTCATACACAACATTACTTTATATAAAAGCCATCCTACAAAATTGACGAATTTTCCGGATTTCGAAGAATTACTTGTCTATTTTGTATTCCGCTAACGACTGATTTAGTCAGGGGCTCGTAAGTACGCGCATATAAAATATTAAACCTAGGATGGGGAACCTTTCCTCTTCGGAGTACCACATTTTCAATTCAGCCGCAGAAAAAAAACCTTTTCGCAGCGTATGAAATCAACAAGCCGTTCTTAAGTGGCGTAAAGCTAAATTTAAGCAGGGAAACGTCGAAATGGACTAATTAGAAAAAAACGCAGCCGCTAATTAAGCAGAAATAGAATATTTTCCACTTTAATTTCAATTGAAAGTTGATTGATTAAACGAGAATGGTAGAAAGCTTTACTTAAATATGTGATTTTTTAGTGCGTCCGGTGGTTTTGTTGCTCAAAGGATATAGGCTCCCTGACGCCAAACCTTATTGGATGCTTCTTAATCCTGGTTATTAGTCTAAGAATTTGGTAGTTTTTGAAGGTATTCCTGAGTATTTCACTTTTTTTAGCCTCGACAAATGCTGTTTTAGATTGTGTTAGGCATTGACTTAAATAATCATAAATTACAAATAATCATCATCCTCCTTTCAAGGATTAGGCATTCTGTCTGTTCCGGTTTCACCAACGTAGTCTTGGTAGTCCTACGCTTCTTTTCCCTGATGGCTTATATTCTAAAATCTTTCTAGGAGTCCTTTCTATAGGCATACGATTAACATGCTCTCTCCATCTTTCTTTATAATTTGTTGCTACCTCTGTCACTGGCTGTACTCTTAATTATACTCTAATTTCATCGTTCTTTATGTGGTCCAGACGTGTACAGCCTTTTACAGATCTAAGAAATTTCATTCCTGATGTTTCTATCTGTCTATAGTCTTTTTTTTTTCTAGGAGCCCAAGCTTCTGATCCGTATAGCATTGTGGGGACAGCCATTACTTTGTAAAATTTTATTTGTGTTTCTTAAATTACAATTAGTATTGAGAATAATCCACATTTAAATACTCTGGAACTTTATTTTTAGCGACAAATAGATCACAATTACAGCGCAATCAGAGTTCTGCATGCCAAAAGAGTCATTCACGCGTCACGCGTGCCATATGGGGCACGCGTGACGTAGGCTCGCTTCCCCTGGCATAGGCTATGAAGGCTCAGTGTGCTCCGGAGGTCATAGCAACCTCCCTGAAAGAGAGAGACCCGGGTTCAACTCCTGGCTGCGGCAGAGCTATCTTCTTTCATTTCTTCGTTCAAAACGAAGCATGTGATGTTGCATTTTTCATCGCTTATATAATGATATACGTTCATTCTTTGTTCACAAACCTTTTTTCTCGCTTAAAATCAGTGTTTTAGATTAGCAGGAGAATTAATTCTGATGTAATAGATTCGGAATGTTTCTGACTATACGAGGACGCGAGTTTTCTTCTATGATTCTCTTAAAATAGAGTCTCTAGCTGGCGTAAATGAAGCGTCACCTCCAAAGGTCGATTTTCCATTCATCTTACCTTAAGTATCTCTCATTTCTCATCGGGTCTCGTAGACGGGATTAAGTCGTGCACCAGTCGTTATTGCGATGCGCGCCTCTAGCGGGGATTTGAAGAGATAAGAACGGCCCACTTATTACAGACGGAGACATCGTTTGGGACCTTGCGCAATATTCGACTCCATTTCACTCCGTACGCGAGCTACATTCCCGGGAATCGTTCCGAAGTTACAAACGCTTCCCATACCAAATTCGAAATACTGTCAATGGCACCGTTTCAGTTTATTTTGCTAAAATTTTGGGAGATATTTTGAGGAAATTCGGTACCACTCGCGGTATTTCCAATCGGTTTAATGGTTAATAACATTTTTTTCTAAAATAAGGTAATTTTGTTTAAATTCTCCAGCTGTTTTTTATTTATCTATCGCTGGGTCAATTTCTATTTTAAATCTTGTAAGTAAGTATAGAAGATTCAACACTTCCAACCTCCAAACTATTCTCTTTTAATAGGAATTGAATTTGAAGTAATGATTACGATCGATAGATAGTCATTTCACTACAAACTTAAACGACTTTAAACTAAAGTATTCCCATTGAATTTTTATCTGCATTCAAATTACGTTCACAGTTTAAAGAGCATCGTATTCACTCATTTACCAAGAGACTTGACTAAGTTTTATTATGAAAATTATCTTTCAAATTTCGTGGAAAATTCTTCGTAAAAGATTCTCACGCTTAAAATTTAAATTCGAAGTGGCGATGAAATAATTCTTCCTACATTTAAAAGTATAATCTGCATAGTATGAAAGACAGTATATTTTTCTAGGATTCAGAAATGAACTACACATTATGTATTTATAAGAATTTACACTCTTTGAACGCAAATACACTGCTGATTTTGTAGATTTATTTACGCTTGCTTTACTTATTAATTGAAACGGTTCACATGATGTCTTCGGAATGCATTATCAAGAATATAAGTAAGGACAATCTTCTTAGAAACTGCGGAAGAAATAATACTTTAGAGGCTGAAATGCTACAATACGTAATCATATTCTTTTAAACGAGAGATTCATTTAGTTTTTGGAAAAGAATGGAACTAAAGGCTGTCGATGCATTTTTCAGAGTCTAAATAACTGAAGAATAGTTTTGGATGGCAAATGAAAGATAGTTTATTCAAAAATCAATCGATTCAGTCTTTATTTGATGGAATTTCATTACAGGGCAAATACATATTTTTTTCACATAAATACGTAAACCTCTAACAACTAACGGTGTCCTAAGGTACTGGAACCGGTCGCTGTATGTTTTTCCTATTTATTTATTTATTTAAGAATTGCCCGTCGCGATTTGGTCGTGGGACCCGGTGGCAACGGTTGAGGGGGTGCAAAAACAATGTACTAACTGTCCGGCATTCGCCCAAAGACGGGAGGAAAACCCCTCCAAAAACCTCCCGCAGACAGTACACATTCTATAAAACCAATTAATACATACATACAATACATCTGAATAAACATATATACATAAAGTTGATGATATTTTACCACATACCATATTTTGCAATGTCTATACACATATATACATATAAGTTATACATAGTCGAGTTCAAGAGACTTAAGTTAAAATACATTACATAATGAACATGCGATAGAAGAACTACATAAAATTTAGCAGTTTTTAATTTTTGCTTTGAAGATTTTAATGTTTTTAGGCATTGGGATGTTTTTAGGTATTGGACATTTAACTTTTGTGTTACTATTTAGAAAAAATTAAATTGTGGAATCTTATCGGTTTTCTTGCTTTTATTTGAAATACAATATATATATTACCGATAGTATAATCGTAGTAGATTTGAACCTATTAAGAACTAGGTTAGTTACAGTTATAGACAACTGCTTTTTTGCCACAATATTGAATATATTGATATTTGAAAAAACACCATTCTTACGCTAAAAATAAGCGCTATTCGTACTCATTGTGCAGATAAAAAATGCTGAATTCGGCGCGTTAAATATGTGCCTCTCCTATTATAACAAAAAGGCTCATACCACGTCACATGCTCGAACGTTTCCTTAGGATCAGCTCCAGAGGATTCCGATATATTTAGAAAAACATAGCTATTTCAGGATTAAAAACTACCCGTTGTTCACTCCGCGCAAGCACAGCTCAGAGTATAGACTGCCGTAATGGACCTCTAAAGAATCGATTGATCGATAGTTGCTTCGAGAGAAAAACTCGTAGCCCACATTCTGTCCAAATGGCCGGAAATTTACAGGAGAATAAAAAAGGAAGCGACCTTCTTTTTGCCTTCTGCGGCGGTTCATTTGAGGCTCAGAAGTTTACGGAACTCCACTTTTATGTTCTTTTTAGAGACTCTCTGTTTCTCGGCACAGCATCCTAAGAGGCCTTTGGGGAAGGGACCGGTGGCGGGTCTTCGTTGCACTCCCGAGCAAGATGGCGCTAGGATTTTCCCGGATATCCTCCAGACTAAGTTTCCGAGTTCTTGATCCCAGTTCACGCGAACGTGCAAGTCATTCTTTTCCGTCCTTTTTCCTTCCTTTCCCTGTCGGTATATCGCAGTTGGGAGAGCTCATCCTGTAGACGTCGGTCGTGGAGAAGAATGTGAGCGTTTTCGGTTTGGGGGAGGTAAATTTAAACATGAATTTAAGCTGGGAGAGAAATGGTGCACGGGAAATGGCATGTGAATTTTTACCGGTTTTGCAGTGTTGGCGAAATGTTGTCACTTTGGGGACACAACCGATGGCTGCGACTGTCGTCTGAATTTTTGTTCATAAATTTCAAGACTTTCCGCTGATTCCCCGCGAGGTGGAGAGAAAAGGAATGATATCATAGCTTTTTTATTTATAGGGAGTACAAAATACTTCTTTCATCTTTCCACTTATTACAAGATTCTTTGAACCCCATTACTTTAAGATTGTATGTAAGAAGAGACAAAGTAGTCTCAATATCGCCCTAAAATAAAAGCAATTTATTATTATTATCATTTAGCTCCCGGATAGCGAAGTGGCCAACGCGTTCGATCTCGATGAAAGCGGTCCCGAGTTCGACTCCCGCTGGGGGGCCTACGTGCGAAGTGACCAGAGATGTCAAAGTATTATTAAGTAGATATTGACCGTTTAATCGCTTCGAGATGCTCAGCAACGAGCTGTTTCAGGAACATTCTTAATTTTCTGCATACTTTTAACTGGAGGAATTCAGCTCTCAGAAAACCGATTTTGAGCTATTTATTATAAAAATATGCGCAGGACACAATAATGTACAGTAAAAATAATGCAATTAATTTAAATGATAATTCAAAACTATGCAATTGTGTACGGCAAGCTATAAAATATTTTAATTTGCAATTTTATCTGAAATTCTGTCCGTAATTCCGGTACAACATTGAGCCCAAACGCTGGGCTGTATCTCGGCTCGTCCACCGTTAGTTGCCGGAAGATCTAGAGAGGGACCTCAAACCTCATCTTCCGGATGAGGAATGAGGTAAAATTTTCTTGCTTTCCTTACTGAATGAGAATCATATGGATGGAAAAGAAGCAGAAGAGAACAAAAATTGCTCTGAAAATAACATTCCTCGTAGCATTCAACGGCATTAAGCAAAATGAGTAATATCATTCAGCACAATTCATACTTCATTAGCTTTTATTTCATCACAGCTATGAACAAGAGTAGTGAAGAAGTAAATGAACGATATAATTTTTTTCATCCTCCAGAGAATGAAAAACCATTTTACTCATCGTACTTTGGTCGCAGAAAAGACCCGTCCACCGTCAGTTGACACAATGGATAATGACATCACATCGTCGCGATTGATCCGTCGACACCCAGCTGAGGATTATTCGCTTAAAGGTGTCCAAATACCCCGAGCGGGCACCACTCTAGAGAAAATCGCGTTAATGCTCATGAGGGCGCATTCCCCGATGGGTACTCTTGACAAGAGGGGCGATGATAAAGGTTTTTGATTGGCGATGGAATTCCGCCGAAAACAAACGTCGGAGGTGTGGCGACTCGAATGACGTCATACTTGGTGGAATGCTCTGGGGGAAAGCGAGAGCCTAATTTATTGATGATCCTATTCCTGTACTCCCCTCCACTTTTATCCTTTCTCCCTAAATCCTCCAGGATACATTATCCATCAAAATATTTATGCTCGCCAGAATTCGAAGGGCACCGCCACGGCGGAATGTGAATATGCGAATCGATTCGGGCCCCGATCGAACCTTTCCGTCAATATCCCTGTTTTTGCGAATGTTTACCATTCGACCAATCGAATAAACTCGTTAGAGAGCTTGGAGAGCCAGGCTTTTTTTGCTATGAATTGCCCAAGCATAATCCGGGGGCAGTAATTTGCTTTTCCGTCGGCGTTTTCGGAATTTTGGATGTTTACCCGCGCCGTATTAGCTATTTGGGTCCGTTGTTTGAGTTTTATCGATCTTAAATCACCGCCGCTTCGTAGTGAGGAATCAATTGCGTCCGATGGAGCAATTTTACGAGAATGATGGGGATTATGAGAGTTGCGTTGCAACTGTAAAACTGATTAATATTCGCAAGCGCTGATATCTTGGCTAACGAGGATAGTTTGTAGCGGAATTACATTCATTTGCCTATACCACAGGTGGCAAACCTTACGATGCAGGAGTGCCGTTCTTTATAAAATAGAATATGCGTTCCGATGTGGTGGTAAACCCATTTAAAAAGCTGGCGATACTACCCATTGACATTCTTTAGGTGCTGGTCTTCATTTCGTACGACTATTAACCCTCCATGCGGTGAGTTTGAAGTTTACGTGTATTTCTTATGCAAACTGTTTTAAACGCCTGGAGTCGATTCGGGGTCAGTTAGGTAAATAAAAATAGCCTGTATTCTAATCTGGAAAGATGTTTATAAACCAAGACGTTTTGATTGTCTTGCCAGTTCTGGTTCTCGAGGTATAGGCGGACAAACATACATACACACATTCTACTTTAACATATATAAATTGATTTGGTCGAGGTGTTGTGTTTGACATAAGCAATCATCAATTATTATTAAAAATTAACTGAATACTCATTTATTTACTATAGAGCAAATGTTTGAGCTGAAAAGTACCGTGCATTCTATAAAATTCGAGCGGTGCATTGCGTGTTGCATAAGACCGAGATGAGAGAAATCAAGGTCAACCCCCTCCACTGCTTTTCCCGTGGCAACATTGCGCTGTGGTACTGTGGTCGTAGAAGTTTCCCTCGTGTATCTATTTCAGATTTCGCAGGGTTCTTTCGGGTAGCTTGGAGAAGCCGAAGTAAGCTTTTGACAAAAATATTCGGTATACCTGTATGAAATGTTTTCATGTATGGAAAGGGCAGCGGATGCAAGTTGAATACGGGAATTTCTTATATTCGTAATCGGGTGAAACTACAACCTCCCCTTTTGTTTGAAATTTCCGCATCTCCTGTGCATAGCGACCATACACAATTGTTAAATCACAATGTATATAACGACTCGTAAGTGTCAGATTTCTTGAGTACCAAGCAATCTCGTGCCACGTGCCATAGATTCAACACCCCTGGCCTAAACCGTAGTTATCTGTTGCACTACTTTCCGTAAGTTTCAAATCCTGAAATGTTCGTAAAACTACTTCGGAAGTACGAGTTTCATTGCCCGTGAGGGAGAATGGTAAGTAATTTTTAAGCTTCGGTAGTTTGAAAGTTTTTGCACCCACATAAATGTGCAAACATTCACCCAGACATGCTTTACAAAATACATATTCAATTGCCGGGTCAAAGAAAATCGTTTGCCGAAAAGTAGTTTAGCTAGTGAAATTATTTCTGAGCCGGGGTTTCACTGCATATATAACTTAATTCCTTAATAAAATCAATCGAAGAAGACTTAACCTTGTAGAATTCCATAGCAGGAAGCATGGTAAATAACTGTGAATTTAAATTTTCTCTATTTGGTTACAAAATGTAATGCAGATTATGTACAATTATATTCAAACTTTAAATTTTTTTATCTTGGAGCGTCGAGGTTTTCTCTTCCTGCCTTTGGGAGGTTTATAAGTTATTTAATGTTGGTACATTCAGTATTAAATATTATAATTTCATTGCATTATAGTGCACATGAATTTGTTGCCTCCAATTGTATATTTTAATAATAACTTGTATTAATATAGGTATAAAAGTGACTGATTGCGTTATGGTATGTTGTTGTATGAGGTTTGCTTGACATGATGGGAGTTTCGGATCTCTTCAAATGGACGTGTGCAGGTGTAATTTTTTATGTAACGTTACCACCGGACAGTACTCTACTTATAACGTGACAATAATAATAATGATAATAATAAATATAACACTGTAGTGGTCAAGTGTCATCGAAAAGTTGTTGGAATGTTAATTACACACAAATGCATTGACAATGGGAATTAATTTGAAGGAATAACAAGTGCAAAATATAGCGACATGATTGGGACTCGAACCCAGGTCTCCCACTTTCCGGGCAGGTATTTTATCATTGCCTGCTTAACACCTGCTCGGAATTTGGGAGACCTGGGTTCGATTCCCAGTCATGTCGTTATTTACTAGTTCACTCACTTTACCGCTAGATTGTTACTTCTGGTCGTTCTTCACGCAGAGCATTAGAGATGCGAGCACGATGGATTAGGATATGTTTTTTGTGTTGCTACATCCCCTGCCATGCGCCACTGGCGGCTTGCTGGGTATGAATTATTTCCTTGGGATTCAGCCACTTATTATTCCTTGGGATTCAGCCGAACGGCTTTGCCGTGCAAAGTAAATATACCTTTCCTCAATCTTTGGAATTAATTTGGACCAATCCAGCTCCACGATCCATGCCAGTCTGTCTCAAAACGCCAGTACAATAAAGATGAGCAAGCATGTGAGGGAGATTAAGATGAAAGCTTTTAGAAGGGATTCAAGATGAATGGCAAATTGGTGGGCTTCGACAAAAAAGGAGAATATGACATATGTGAGGGTTATAAATAGTTGGAAATATTTTCAATCTCTTATAGCCTACGCTACTTTGAAATTTATTTGTTTCTCTGTCTCTTTCGCATTTCTCCACTCGAACATCGAAGATAAAGAGGCAAGTTGTTGAAAGGGAAACAACAAGTGCGGGCAACTCTCCAGCGATGCCGAAGAATTACTCGCCGTCCAATTTTTTTAATCCGACGTCCAAAATGACATAGTGCAGTACTAGAAAATCTACATAAATTTTTACTTTCATTACATAATCCATTTGATGTATTTTGACTGACACGTTTATTTTATTCTTTTCCTTATTTGGATTTTAAATTATGGAATCTCCGATTCTCGATGAGGATTGCTCTGAACTATGAATATAGGTAGATATATTTCCACTTTAATACCATCGAACGTTTTAAAGCAAAAAAACTACGTGCGTTTGTTTCAGGAAGTGACCGTGGGACACATTGAATTAAAGACTGCAGGTTTTCTTCCTTTGCAGTAGAAAGAAACTACCAGCGTATTATAAAAAATGACCCCATATACTTTGTTGTATCCTAATGCACTCCATATATGTAAAGTATTCAGACCAAAGGCCGGTTAAATCCCTTCTAACAACAGCTCCGGAATTCTTGGAGAGGGATTTGAGGTTTACAAGGCAAGATGAGGTGTGTGTTAGTTTGACATTGCTTACCTCACTGAGCCAGAATGCTAACGATGTACAGATGGTTATGATAAGACAACATTTTTATTAATGCTTCCCTGCAGCATCCTTTCGCACTGGAGTAATCTAAGCGAGGAAGTGGAAATTGAACCTTAAGACCCAGTTGAGTTACGATTATCTTTTATACTAGAGAATTTTATTATTATATCATCATTTAAAAGAAAAGTCTCATAACACTCCCAATTAGTAAGACAAATAATGTAAAAATTATCTATAGGTCTGTAAATTATTCAGCCCATAGGATGGTTGGGACCTCATATTTGCTACGAAGAGATACGAAGAGCTAGGAGAGGGAAAATGAGGCTTACTAGGTAAGATGAGGAGTGAGGTAGTTTGCCCTAGCTTTCCTTATTGAGCCAGAATGCTACAAGCAGACCACGCCCATGTTGGCGAAGCACTATGAGACAACGAGTGACACTTTTCCAACATTGCGGAAGGAAAAACCTTAATTAATGCTATTATTCAACTTAAATCATACCTCAGTAGATTTCCTATCATCACATCCGTGAGCAAGACTGACACAAAAGTATATGAACGATACATTACTCTTTATTCCGTACCATAAAACAAATGATAAATATTTAATTCATCAAGATATGGTAACAGGACCCTATTCCATATAACACTTCCGAAAAACCCTCATGAGTGAGGATTAACTTCCTGTATTAAGACCTTAAGGAAAACGCGCGAAATAAATTCACCCGCCTCTCCTCATTGCAGAAAGGATCCCCAAATTGATGACGTTAATGTACCCGCCGAGAATGTGCTTCTTTCCCCCGACCCCAACGGTATAAAATCGATAACTTTTTCCCTCTCGGCGCATTCCGCAGCTCCCAAATCTGCCTAATTTCGCATTCAAGCACGTCCGACTCTGAAGGAATCACTCCCCAAGATGAAGTTCTCTTATATATCTCCTCGGGAATCCGAGCAGCCGGAATAAGTCTCACGGAGTGACCTCCGAAAGGCCGTATGTCAGGTCCTCAATCTGGAACTTGGAAACCCTTAAGGATCCGTGTCGGGGGGCCGAGTGTGCCTTAAAGAAAAGGAAAGCCCTATACGACCCCCTTTTTTCCCTTCAAGAACCAATATAAATGGGGAGCGGACGGCCGATCCTTCACGCACCCTACAGAATGAGAAAAATCCCCGCTGCCGTAGTACTTTTTTCCTCTCGGAATAACCCTTCCAATTTTTGCCTATTTCCCGCTCAGAAACCACTTTCTTTTGTGCCTTACCCCAGCCTTTCCCTATATCCGGCACCCTCGCGAAAATCCTCGTATTATTGCACCCCCCACCTTCTCCCTTTCCTTTCGAACCCAATTTCTTTTTCGGATGTGTTCCTTTCTTCGGTTTACTGTTTACCTTTTCTCCCTCCCTCCGGGGACGTGACTAAATTTATTTATGTGTGACAGTATGGGCGTTGGCGAGGGGCACATCCACGCGACGGATTGTGGGAGTGTGTTCCCTTTCCGTTGGAATGTTTTCGCCGAATGAGTTCATGTAGGCGGAATCTGTCCTCGGGAAATGTGGCTGGAGGTGCGTTAAGAGGAGATAAATATAGGGTGAGGGCGCTTTCTCCGGCTGTATTAACTCTCGCCTACGAGGTGCTATCAGAGTGATTGAAATGCGTGTCAAGCGTTGCTTCAAATCCTTGTGAGTGTCGCGGACGTAATCCGAATGTTTATGAAACAACGCTGCAAATTAACGGGTACGGAGCCTAATCCGATACAGGAGATTTTTACAGACACGTAGGGATTCAGTGATTTGTTGTCAACGTCCCATTCCAAACTTCAGAAATGGTTACTATTTTTCATTTTAAGCTTAAAGCGGTGAGTTATTGATACTTCTACTAATAATCGATATTTCTATTCTACTAAACAGGTAATAATTCTTTTTTTTTTTTATTTCCTGAAATCCGGATATAGAAAAAGTAATCAAATATTTTTTGTAGAATCCAATAGCTTGGCCTCGACTCTGTGGTAGCTTTGTATATTGAAGACAAATGTAAATAATAAATCTATCTTTACAACAGAATCTTTATTCAAAAATCATGATTTCAACCGTTTGGCTTCAACCTGAGGATGATCCAACGTGTTGAAACCATGGTTGTTGAATAAAAATGTTGTGGTGAAGGTAGAAATATTATTTATATTTGTCTTCAAAATGTTTTCGTGCTAATATGCCTATTATACTCTTCATAATAAATTCATTATCATACACCACTTAGGATGGCTTCAAAGTACAAAACTAGGCTAAAATGACACTTTCTATAGAATGCAATAATTAACACTGAAGTATTTTAAGGAAAAGCTGATTCAGATATAACTTAAGGATATCAAGAAATGTATACGACCAACAGATTTATGTGAATGACCGATATCTATACGGCCATTAGGGATCTGGCAGAGTAAAGGTTTACTTTAAAGGTAAAGGTTTTAATTAAATACATCCAAGCAGTAATTCTATAATAGCAATGTTATTAAGAAGGCTGATACTGTTTTAATTGGTGTGACGACTGAATTTATTGTGCATTCCTGTAACTGAAGAATCTGAATTTTTGATCTTGGAACTGGTTGTGAAGTTAGCATGCTAGCGATGCAACCCCAAGGTTGAGTCCCGACTTCTCGGAATTTTCTGGTTTGGGAATGGTTGTGTGTACTCAACTGTCATTACTGTTGCCGTCTCCTCTAATTGTCCAATGAATGGATGTTTGTGAGGGCACCGTAAATAAATAAAATAAATTGTCCCTTCTCGATCAACTATATCAGTGTATGTACATATTTGCTAAATTAAATTGGCGTTAACTTTAGCACATCGAAAAAACGCAATAAACCGCATTGAATCATTTAAGGATAGAATGCAGTTAAACGTCAGTCAGTTAAATAGAATTGATATCGACTCTTTGAAGAGAAAATCCGAATTATTTTCAGAAAATAGGTTCCAATACCATTCCACGCAACAATCTAGGTTATTTTTTACTTTTCTTAGTCAATATTCTATTCCCTTTAAATAGTAGATTTATTTCACAGATTTTGTGAGTTCTATCTATTTAAGACAATTATGCACTTCATTGTTACTACTAACATTTTAAAATTCTTAGCTCCGGAATGAAAGATCCGGTTTACCATTTTTTTCCATCCTCCTTAAATTTAAGATGTCTCTCGTTTTTTCTCTTTATTTAAACTTTTCAATTTATGATTTTATAGCATCACATTTTCAAAAGCCCAGCTCATTCTCTCGCCCAGTTGGTACACGGTTGACCAGAACTCGATCTACCAGTAAGTGGAAACCCCATCACCATCCAGGGAGTTTTATAATGGAAAACCGGCTGGTAACTCCTCCAAATACCATTAGTTTTCCCGTGGTTAATTAACAAACATTAATTAGGTGGCGAAGAATGAACTTTATAACTATCAAAAACACTCGAAAACGTTCTCGCTTCGGAAATCTAATTGCAATTCCTTTAGCGCTGCCATGCAGAAGGATTTCGATTTTTTCGTCCCGGCTCGAAACCCTGGATAAACCGTTAAAGCGATAAAAATTTAATCCATTCGTTCATTTATTTCCAATTTTAGAAAATTTGCAGGCGGTTTTACACAAAAATGGGATTTAATTCGCGGAATTCGGCGATTTTGGAGCGCGATAATTCGAAATTGCGAAATTAATGTTCTTTTTTGGAGAGGCAGTTAATTAATACGCGGATTTGCTTATATCGCCGTACCTCTGTCGCATATTTATCCTTGCACTCGGAGTTTTAGCGAAAGTTTCCCGTATCCATATTGCGTAACGTTAACGCAATTTGCTCAGGCGCTCGAGCGAAAATTATTTAAATGGAATTTCGTGTGCGTCTTGAAAGCGTTTTGCGATGGCTTCGATCCATTTCCATTTGATGTTCGGGTAAAATGGAGAAGTTGATCAATTTTACAGATATCTTTTCAAGTTTTGTACTATTCGCACGCGAACCTAAGACACTCCTGTGGTGCTTTCAATCCATTTCATGATACTGATTTTGAACTGATATTGATGTGGAATATACTAATCTTAAAAGAGAAGTATGCACATGTTTTTCTTAGATATTTGAATTGATATAATTTTATAATCTTTTATAATGAGTGTTATTAATATTAGGTGTCAGAAAGCTGAAACCCATTCAAGTAAACGTATCCTAATAACTTATTTCCTTAAAGAATTATTTTACTTGGATATTTAATAAGGTAAGGACAAGGTGTACGACATAGCATTAAAAAAGTGTGCGACTGATGACCAAGGAATAAAGGGTCAGTGAAATAAACACATGACTTGGACTCGAACCCAGATGTCCCTTTTAGGGCAGGTATTCTAAAGCTGAGGCATCTTGCCTTGATCGTTAAACATTCCCTTAGCAGAGTAGAAAAGACTCGGCATGTTAGTTCAGCGGTTAAAATACGTGACAGGAAAGTAGGTGACCTGGGTTAGTATCCCAGTAACATCGATGTTTTCACACCTTTTATTCCTTAAAATTTACTAAGTTCCAGGAACTTTTGGCTTTAAAAGTTTGTAAGAAAATCACTATGGAAATATTAAGCGTTACTTTTGCTTAGTGTGTTTTTTGTCGATTTATTTTTTTGACGAATTAATATTATTTTACATCAATCGTAACTTTTATTTAATAAGATATGGCGATTTTTGGAATAGTTTGTTATTTTTTGCTAATGACAAATTATTTCATGGTTTTTAATATGCGTGTAGTGTATGATACCCTGCAGAAAAATGTTACGTTCCGGAATTAGAAAAATACAGCGAAAGGCGACACGTTTCGTAAAAAAATCGTTACAGGTCAGTGAGTGTTAAGCAAAAGATTCAGGATGCGGGTCGGGAATCTTTAGAAGATAGAAGGCTTAAACAAAGGATAAATATACTTAATAAATTTAAAGAAAGCACGTTCACAGATGATGTAGCTGACATAATGCATCCCCCATGCTATATACGCCGTTCTGATACTGCGAGGAAAATCAGAGGAATAGATGCTAGAAAAAGTCGTTTCGAAGATTCATTTTTTCTGCGAACGATACGCGAAAGCAATCGATTAGTAAAGTAGAGTTATGGTGCTTGCATCCCCTGCCACACGCCGAAAGGCGGCTTGCAGGGTACTTATGTAGATGTAGAAAGATGTCTCAATTTTCTGTTTCATCGAATGAAGTAAATGTTGAATTTTTTAAATACTTCAAATGGTTTTGAAAATCGATTCTTGATTATAGCCTAATAAACCTACTTGGATCGATACGGGAGCATTGCTTGTGCTCCAATTAGCCCAGGCCGGGCTTTAATAGATGGATAGATCCCAAAGGACGCCCACGAAAACTAGCCCGTGGAAGTTGGAAAACGTTTGAAATGATGCAACGCAGGGTGTTATTGATTAACTCTTTTGGCAGAGTTCCAAATGAAAAAAAAAGCATTCTTATGCACAATCTATTCATTTCAAGGCGGTTAAATAGAAATGGATCTTTTACTTGTTTGAAGGAATGTTAAGGAAATGAAGAAATCTTCCCCGGGTCTTTCTTTGAAAAATATAAATCATAGGTAGACACAAGGATAGTATATATCCGTAGAAGTAAGTGGATCAGCGAAATCAAATTGTAGCTTTGGAATAGACGAAGGAATAAGGTTCTATACTTTTCCATTTGAATCTAACGGGTGAAACTTGTAGGTTTGCGCGTGCCTAACAAGTAAGAAGTATAGTCAAGGTAATGAATACTTTTTCGGTTCTTATATTACAATATTAAGATTATATTTTTTGTACAAAAATTCTTAAAACGAGGCATCGTTTACTATGATTTTTTAGTCTTATTGATCAACAGTTTACATACTTTGGCCAGTTGACCAGAACTGATCCTAAATAAATTCCAAAATGCATACATTCTGTCGTTTTTATTGGACATCTTCCGTTTAAAATTTCTCAAGTTAATGTACAAATACGAATGCATAACATGATAGTAAGCAACGATACACATACCTACATTTTCAGCATCTTAGACTTTTCAGAAAAGCATTGCATTTTCAGTGGTGTAATAATTTTGCGCATTTAATTATAGCATCAGTTCTTCCTAAACTCTTCGTATTAATAAAATTTACATTAGATTTTTCAANTAATATATATTCATAATCTATGAAATTTCACATTGCCATTCCTTTCATTGTTTGTTTCTCTTATTTCCGTTCTATGCATATTGGTTGAAGTCTTCATTTATTCTCCACTAAAGACCCCGTTCAGATAAGCAATGCTTAGCCCTTTGGATATCTTTATAGATTTTTCCATTCGCTAGAAATACCCAAAAGTATCTCGAATGTAACTGAACGGATTCGGAAATATGTATAATACATTATTATGAAATTCGTATTAATCAGGGAAATATTTTTGGAAACGTTAGTGTTTACTTTATCGATTGATATCAAAGTTATATATTATTTTTATTTATTAAGATCTGCATTGCAATTTGGCCATTTGGCCAGGTGGCAACGCTGGAGGGAAGTATAACATGATGATTTGAAAACTGCCTGGCATTCGCCCAAGACGGGAGGGAAAACCCTCCAAAAACCTCNATAATTTTATTAAAGAATCTATTTGTTTAACTTTGATACGAGAAGTTAATAAATCTCTATAGAGACGACAGAGCAATATTACAGTTCCAAATAAAAGCTTCAATATAGACAAAAAAATGACGCTTGAGTTGATTTCTTTTTTCTGTGACATTATCACTTCGGATAACTGATTGTATAGCCCTATTCTGAATTCAGAATAATAGGGGAGCACTTGTTAGAGACAATACTGGTTAATTTTTAGGCTAACAATTCATCGAAGGGGGCACCACGCCAGCGGCGAAAGAATGTACTTGGGAATTCCTGGTACCTTTAGATAAATAAATTAGTAAGTCTAAGAAAAATAACATGAAATTATTCCTGCTATAGTCTTTGTTAGCATTGATAATTCAGGTAATTAAGGAGATTACGGACTGTCTTAAAGTTCCGTACTGTAAATCCGATTAAGGGTCCGACATCTCGTAAGCCCACCCTTCGTTAGTAGACACTCTAGATAGAAATTTTCATTCAGTGAACGAGTTCCCTATCTAACTAATTTCAAGTCTACAACTTCTTATCGGCGAGATCTTCACTCGTAGAACCTTTTGCTCTAGCTCTTTCTGATAAAATCTTAGCGAATGTTACATCTATCTTTGGGTAACATCAGGGTTGGATAACGAGCGTTCTTTTGTCAAGGAAGTGTGAGAAGTGCGACCTCAGTTCATCTTCATTAAGAACTATCAGTTTATCAAATGACAGGTTCATCCTATGTGAGAAAATGTCATTTGAGAAAAAGCTCGTTTTCGAAACTTTAAGCGTTCAAAAATGTAAAAAAAATGTCGATCTATTTTAGTATTTGTATCTCCTTATGAGGAATAAATTAACTTGTTAGGAATCTTGAAGGACTTTTGAATTTCGAAATTATCATGAGATATGTTTAATCCCGAATGTCACCGTCATAGTGATGTATTTAGGACCTGTTAATGATGGATAGGTATGGACTTCAAGATACGAAATGCAATCATACAATAGGCAATTCCTCCTAGCAGAAGTAACGGAACTGTAATAAAAATTCACTGATATTTTTGACTAATAGTGAACCATTTCTTAACGCTTCAGTAAAGTATGGGATATTCTCTACTTTGTTTAGACCGGACAATCATGACACAGCACCTCTCCGAAAAGAATACATGAATACTGAACGAAAGGAAATTGTTCACGGATGTTATTAAAATAATGATTTAAAATACTCCTTATGCCGTTCTTTATTGGTACGAGAGTTACACCTGAGGACATATAAGAGTACAGGTTTTCCTTGAATCCTTGCATGGTTCTCTGAGCTAAACCAGCGTACCTGTCTTCTACCTGTAGAACGGCGTAGGGTGCATTTTAAATTCCTACGTTAATGCTATAGCTATAACACTACTGTAATTCTGCATGAACAATCAGTGTGTCTCCCTATTTTGACATGATAAAAAAAACTTTGATTATACCTTACTTATGATATCTGTAATGGTTTTAGTTTTAGTGAATTTTTGTTACAAAAATGCCAAATTGTTTTCCATATACACATTATTCTCATATTTTAGCTAGTACTGTCAGCATATTTGCGGTAGTTTTTCACACCCCCTTCTTTGTGTTTTTTCTATTAGACACTTTTTTCCTAACATTTGCTTAGGTATTCCACTTTCACGTATCTTACTTTAGTTTTCTCTTTCATCTCTATTTACAAATACCTTTTCATTTTTTTTTCTCACCGACGACAGGTCAGATGGGAAAAGAGACTTTACTCTCAAATTCGCCTTAATGCAGCTGTGTTCATTTTCGTTATGGGCTTTGTATTTGTTATTTAGAAATTATATGGATGGATGAAGCCGTGGTTTTCGGAAACTCCATAACATAATTGGTTAAATAACATAATGTTAAAATTTAAAGAAATTTTTTTTGCGGCCAGTTTAAGCCAACAATAGGTAGGTATCGTCAAGTGCTGGGTATAAACGTTCAGGTATAGTTAGGC
Source organism: Ladona fulva (assembly GCA_000376725.2). Taxonomy (NCBI): domain Eukaryota; kingdom Metazoa; phylum Arthropoda; class Insecta; order Odonata; family Libellulidae; genus Ladona; species Ladona fulva. Next base: position 178,353 of record KZ308902.1, on the reverse strand, counting down.
TTTTACTGCTAGACTGGCACTAATAATCGATGGAAAAAGCCATGAATACCGAGAAGTATACACCGAACACGTGTGATAAGTTACATCCTGAAGATACATATTATTGGCTTGAATCGGTCGGTAATAAACCATTTCTGCGAACCTTTAGCATTGTTATTTCAACCACTTGGATCGAAAAATTGTAAAAATAGGTTACTTGTTAGTTTATTATTGCTAAATCAAATTTGCGCTATTATGAATGCAATATTCTTTAAGATTTACAGTTAACGATGTTTTTTATCCTTTAGAATGCTTCAAAACTAAACTAAGATAAATCTTTACAAAAACAACACCAAAAACTATAGCCTATGAATTCGTAATTACAAATCTTCGTCATGAGTAGAACAACTCTCCGTGCTAATTCCCCGTCCGAATCTCCTTTTTTATTCCATCGAACCGGAGATTGATTCCCGTGCTGCGGGTAATTTCCGCGCCGTAACATGTTTGCCAGCTCGGCTAAACAACTTCTTCGAACTTTCCAAGACCATCCATTACTCTTCTTTCACAAACCAGCGGCGGATTTTTCTATCCCCCTAACTTCCTCCCGTGCGGCTAGACCGTCCGCCACTCCATCTCGAAAGCCAGGAAGGAAATCCCGCAAAAAATCTCGCATAAAACGAAAATCTCCGGAGGAAAAAAACGCTCCGACTCCATCTTGGAAAATCTCTGAAAGGAGGAAGAGAAAAACCCGTGGCTGGTAAAAAACGCGAATTTTGTTTCCTGATTTTTAAGAGAGCTACTCGCTTGGAAAATGAGGATTGGAAGAATCGGAAAATTTTCGGTGGCGTACACATATAATACGAGAGAAAAATCCCCTCGTATTATTTCCAGAAGTCCGCTCCATGGATGTCCATTTTATGACAGCCATAGTCCGATACATGGATGATAAACGGACATTGGCAACAATACCCGGGCGGGAGTGGGCCTCCCGCAGGGCGGGTCCGGTGGCTGAGGGATAAATACGAACTTTGTGCTTGACCGGCCCCTTTCCTCCCCAGCAGACCCTCTTGTTGCACAAGTTTTCATTTTGGAGCGATAAAATGGGAAGGAGGGATTCCGTACAATATATTCCGGCTTTAATGGCTGCCGGAATGTGGTCCGCCAGTCCCTACTTTGCGGCTGGCGGCGTGTGCGTGGGTATCCCCGCACATGCAAATGCTCGGCGATATAGGCTATGGAAGGGGGCACCACGCCAGCGGCGAAAGATTGAGCTGAGGAAAAAAGGAGAATCGGGAAGCTGACTGCATTCGCGGAGAACAAGTGAAGGGACTCTTTAAGCCATTTTGCAATGGAATGGAGGTTTTAAAGGATTGTCCCCGGCAGCGATTATCTTGAGTGACCCATTGTTTCTTGACAAAGCGCAATCCTTGGAATTATAATTCTTTTGGGGTCAAACTTATCCTTGAACCCTCTTTTCTGCTAAGGGCGAACACCTTTTTTTTTATAGAAAACAGGATCTGGATTTAGAGCAGGGATCCTATGATAGTACCCTATATACTACGTAAGCTGACCGCACCAAGTAGAATGCGAAAATTATTCCCTCATAAAAATGGAACACTCCTTGCTCTAGTTTCGAAGAACTTTTGTTATTTTAATGTATGCATGTATATTTTTCTAAGGGTACCGTTTTTAGTAATTCTTTATTGGAAGATGGATATTTGAATCCTTTTTGATTCTCTGGGTTTGGTTTCTTCGCATGCATCGATACATCACACCGTTATAAATACATTAGAGTTTTGAGAAAAGCTCCAAAAAGCAGTATTTTGGAAGCAAACCAACTGTTAGGATATTTAATGCAGTGGGGGTTGGGGCTCCCCCTGCCGTGCTTTGTAAAATATTTTTCTCACCACGTATTTCGGCAACTAAGTTGCCATTTTCAGGAGATAAGATAACTGAATGAACTTGCTGACAGTTATCTTCTCTCACAAAGAAGACAAGGTAGTTACCTAAATACGATTGAGATCAATTCTGTACAGAGCACGGCCACAAAGAACCCTAACCCCCGCTGTTTGGAATTTCCTAACGGTTGTTTTGTTTGTAAACTACGGCCTTTTGGAGCTTTTCTCCAAACTCGAACCAACAAATGCATTCAAGAAAAGATGTGCACTTCAAAAGATGTCCATAATAATAACAGATGGGACAGAGTCTAAGAGAACTTGGTTTCCAAACGCCGGCTAATAAATGAGGTTCCATCCCTTCGAAACTTCCTACACAAGTCATGATCGCGGGGACTTTTAAAGGTTCAGCGAAGTAATAAACTATAAGAGATAAAGAGGGAAATATCAAACAATATTGAATTAAATAGTTCATGAATTAATTAAAATTTTTCTTCATCTGTTTACAACTTAGGCACGAAGTTGTTACGGTTAATATTTCTTTTCTACACAAAGTCCCATTTCTTAAATTGATTCTACGGCAAACAATTACTTTATAAATGAGTTTCCCCATGAAAGAGCTCCAACTCTTTATCTCCAACTCCAACTCTAGAGTCCAATCCAATATAGAGTCTTAGTATGCGTTTCTCTATTTTCATCTGTTGCCCTATGATTATCCTATGCAGTGAATTGGTTAACAAACAATTTTTTTCCTAGTTATATCCCATGCTTCTCTTGGTAGCCACCTTAATGTATCGTAAGATATTAGGCGATTCTCCATCAAACGAAAGTTTCTAAGTATGGATATTATGGTTATGTGAATTAGAATATAGCCTAGAATTTATCAAAGATAAGGAATCTAAATATGTGAAGCATATGAATTAGGAACGTTTAACTTGTGCTGGTTACGAACAGTTTACAGCAGATCGATGTCACCTTAATTTAAATATTTTAGGTTGTTTTATATGAAATTTGAAAATGAAACATAACCGATATTTTTAAGCTTTGGGCTCAAAAGCACACGTTAATGCGATTATTTTATCTTTAAATAAAAGTAATGATAATATAAATGATAATAATAACTTCTTTGACAGAAACAGGAAGATAACCCCAATTAACTAAGAAGCTAACTAGAAGATTCTGATTAATTGGTGGAGTGTTAGAGTGTTTGGTATGCTAACCACTCCGCCAATGCGGCTGGATTAAAAACATTTGTATGATTATGCAGTATGTTGGTGGATAACTAGGTGCTAAATTTTCAGTAATGCTTAGGAAATCTTTTGGCTATAAAATATTATGATGGATAGCCAACTACGCAAACTTTAAAAATACTTATTTATTATTTAAAAAGTAGTTTTATTGGGAATTGTGGCACACAAATACCTCATATCATATGGAGATATTGCCTTCCATGATTGTATATTGGACATTGATGTTGAATACCACGTAAGATAGCAACATTTCCCATGTTTACAGTTGCTTAGGTTTCGTGCACTGCTCCTTAAATTGACGAATTTAAAACTTCAGTACAACTACTATACTTAAGTATTGCATTCTTACGTAATCAACGTTGAAGTAGTTAGCGGTTTACTTACATCAACCATAAAAAAGATTATGAAAAATAAAAACTTCGTAAACTTCCACACTATTTGGTTTTATTTTCGACCGGTTTCGGCGCAAAGGCCATCTTCAGGTGAAGATGGCCTTTGCGCCGAAACCGGTCGAAAATAAAACCAAATAGTGTGGAAGTTTACGAAGTTTTTATTTTTCATAATCTTTAGAATGTCCTTCCACGAAGTACGGCCTTCCATGATAGAATTTATACATCAACCATTTTGTGTTATTTACAGATACCGTCATATCATCACCGCACGGCTTCAATTTGTTATTTAAACTTCGCAAATTAAGCGCTGTGAACAGGCGCTATTTTGATGAATGAAACTCCGAATCTTCCGTTATACGACTCGCCCGCTCATTAGCGAAGCCATGGGCTTAATCGCAATTTGATTTTTCCTTCGTCAATTTAATTAAAACGTTAATCATTCAGAGGAATGAAGCCAAAAAACGGAAATGTTTTCAACGTACTGCGGAAGGGAAATCGGCCGATATGTGCACAAAGAGGGTTTTCATCAAATTCCAATTGGATTTATGTAATTTGATGAAAAATCGCATTTTTTCAATTATTTCGAAGATGTAAAATTAATTTCAAAGTTGCAATGAGTCCTATTCGTTAACGGGTTATGACCGTGATTGAAAATTGATCGTTTTACTTGTATTACACAAATATACATAATTGTATCAGATTGAAATGAATACTCACGTGTATTCTTAGCAATTGAAAAGCGTCCTAGGTCCATTGGAATATTAGTATAGAATATATAGAATAGATTTGGTTTAGGCGTATAACATCAGGCATATCCTCACACTAAAAAGAACGGACGAGATGATGGTTTATGAGAGGTAAATATAACTGATATTATGAAAGAAAATCGATTTGCTAATAACCAAGCAAAAGAAAACATAAAAAAGTGGTAAGAAATGTCAACAATCTTCGGTAGATTTCAAACAGAAATATATCACCGACTTTAGGAATGATACAAATAGGGAAGATGTAGCATTGAGATATTTGAAAGAATATTGGGGATTCCTTCATTAATATGAATATTGGAGACACGGCTGATGTGAAGTGTAAAAGAAAACCCCTAAGCCGTATTTGTAAGTGGCGGAGGTACATACAACAATTCCCAACTTTTTCTTTTCCCTCTCCTCTTTTCTTAAGAAGAAGGGAATTCTTAAGAAGAAGGCATTCTTCACTATCTACTGATGATGACAACATTGTTGTTACAATACGTATTTGGGTGTTTTCTGTAAGTGGTGAGTGGCTTAGTACTTGTTTTTAATTTTCGAATTTTTGGTCAGTTTTACACTTGTGCAAACACTGTGTTTTTTATGTTCATTTTGTCTTTGTCCTTTTGTCTCTTGGAATCGGGATTTATTCTTTTACTATTGAAACAAAGGTTTTTTTTTTCCTGTGATTTGGTTTATGTACATTTTATCCCTTTTAACTTGACATACACGCATTGCGTTGAATTTTTATTCCTTTGACACATCGCAGGTTTAACCCTTTCACATTAGCCCTACACGTACAACACATTTTATCTTGTTGATTTTGTTTTGTGTCTTGTTCTTGGGTCGCATTTGACGTTATTTGGGGTGTTTTCCTCTTTGGACGGCACATGTGTGCTGTTTTGAAAACTTGGGTGCGGATAAGTACGTTTTCGGTGTAGAGGGATATAAGGATTGGGAAGAGGAGAGGAAAGAGGAGAGGGAAAAGAAAAAGTTGGGAATTGTTGTATGTACCACTGCCACTTACAAACACGGCGTAGGAGTTTTCTTTTACACATTCCTTCATTAGTCAAAGTGTTGAAGGACACCCAGCATCATCAGGCTGCTTTTAGGATCTTAGTCATTAAAATATATCAGGTTAATAATTTTCTGTAAAATGATGTTGATCGCCCTTTATAATGCAATAAACATATGTTTTAATTCAATTTAGAGTGCACGCAGTATATTTTAAGTTATCTTACGTATAAGTCAAGCTAATAACTAGCGGGACAAAATAAAAATGTGTTCTTTACTCAAAGTAAAGTTTCATTTGTAGTATTGAAATTGTGTATGAGTGGAAAACGAATATGAGATTAATAATGAATGTAAGCCATTTTCTTTTTTGCCTGATAATCGACTGATATTAGTAAAAATACATGTGAATGTACAAAAAAGGGTATATATTATTCATATGTGTATGTGTCTTCTGACGCTCAGTTATTCTATTTACATTTAAAATTATTCGGAGCGATTCTTTAATGCCTTTTAATGAATCATACTCTTTATATCGCCCAACATATTTAGGCTTTCCTCATGACTTTTCCCTTGGATCCTACCTACAAATGCATTCTTTAACGATACGTATCCTTTCATGATTTGATCATCCTTTTCTCTTGCCAAATGAATGATTACCTCATTCCTCACCTTGTCAAGTAAGCCTCAGTATATCTACGAAGCTAGTAGTATTCCAAACTGCTCTCCGGACTGAAAATTGAACATTCTAATACTATCGGCAATCTCATCCGATTACTCAAATTTTGATTCCAGAGTTTATTCATAGTTTTGTAAATAAGTTTGAGTGCAGAATATGGTAATCATTCCCAGAATATATGAATATTTGGCTTTATTAACGTTTCTAAGGGATTGCAATGATTTATATTCCTTACTCAAAAAATAATACTTGTAGTAGTAGACGGAGGAATCAATTACGCCCCAGATTTTCTGGAAAATTTTCATGAAAGAAGGATGATATTTAAGGGCCACTCTCTAAATAAACATTTATCATCGAGTGTGAAGGTAATTTTTTTATCTATCCACAAAGTTAGCAGACCCGAGAGGGAATTTTTAACGTAATAACTTCTCGGGATTACTGAATTTCTGACTTCAGAATACTGTCACTTTCTGCTGACGTCTCCCCATTCCCTTTCTGCTCTTAATGGAGACGGAAGAATTTCCTTTCCCTCTTAAACATCTATTTTCCTCCAATTTCCTTCTTACGACGTCTTTCTCTTAATATCTCCGTCAGAAAAATTAATCGTATTTCGTACTTCCTTCATTTTGTGCCTCCCTAATGGATAGTTCCACGTACAGTGCTGCCCTCTCTCCTTCTTCCATTAATTTATCTCGGCGACAAGCTTACGTTTTCCCTCAGAATCTAAGCCATTGAATAACATTCCATTTTGGCCTCCTTCCGCGAGATGGCGTAGTTTTCAGATTAATTTTCACGAAATTGCTGGCGAAAACGATTCGTAGTATTGTAGAATCTCACGGATCACGCGTTTATTTATTGCGCTGTTGCTGTTATTATTATATTTTACTTAGTAAAGTATCAACCGATTATTTAACCATTAATGTTATGGATTTTCAATTAGTCATGGCTTCTTCCATCAATACTATATGATTTTTGATATTATTATTATTATTCCATATTATCATTTCATCGATATTTTTGTCATAAATAGAAATTGAATAAATTATTATTTTTTTACTACTAATATTTCTTTACTAGGAAAGGAGAGATCCCAATTACAAACATTTTATTAATTACTATTATTTGCGTCCACAAACAACCGTTTCATATGAAAAAATATTTACTTTCCTCTATGGAACGCGACTTTTGAAGAAACGTAATAGTAATAACAGAGGGTATTCCGTTTTTCCAACATAATTAATCTCAGAGGATTCGGAAAACAATTTTATTTCACCGAACACGGAAGTCATCAACCGAAAATAGTAAAGAGGAGAAAAAAATAATAAAACACAACTCTTGACTTTGGAGGAAATAGTTTATCAAATAAGGGTATAAATTCATTATTGAGCTTAACTGACTTTTTCGGAAAAAAAACAACAGAAAGTTACCTTGCATAAATCCATCGACCGTACCGAGCGAACTTTAACATTATTTCAGGCGTGAAATTCTACTTCCTCCTTTTTTCACCAGCGCGTTATTCAATTAACTATAACGATAAAAATCAACATTTTCAAATAAGCATTCCGTGTGAATTACATCTCTATGGAATTTACGCAATTTGCATCGATTTGAAAAGATGGAATCAGGAAAACGGGGAATAGAATTCGAAATTGAATTATTCAACTTCATTTGTCAAATTTCTTTGAAAAATGTTCGAGCAGTCGCAGCTTTGATATATCACACCTTTATTTCGCATGATTTTTGTGCATCGGAAGTTTGTACCTAGTGATTCTGCGAATTGGCCTATGCGAGAGTTCTTCAGCATTCAAAACACGAATTAGAGAGACTACACAATTTTATGGTCTTCAAAGTAATGCATTATATCCGCACAAATGTTCAAAGTGAACTTTAGGAGAATGTTGATTTGATTCCCGTGAGGACATAAAATACTTATCATTTCAGCATTCAAGTATTCTATCAATTATTTGGAGAAGTATGTCAAATCACCCTGGTATGAATGGATTGCAATCGTACTTTCCTCTCTTATTGACATCTTTAAGCCATTTTATACAACGCCCGCCGTCATAAACTTTTCAATACTACCAGATTCATCTCTTGGTCATTAATCCTACATTATCAGCTGTTTAATACGTACATGTTTATGGTTGTGTTCTTGTATCTTACCGCTGTATCAATCCGCTCTGATCATAATTTTCCTCACAAACAAACTCTGAACCTTTCTTTGTATAATACATTAAACAATCGTTAATATTTTAATGCTACCTGGAGAACACATTGCATATCAAATGTTTTCCGAATTGAAAGTCCACATTAATAACTTATCGATATCGCAAATATTTAAATTTATTTTATTCATAATTTGGGAGAGAATCGTAAATTTTTATTTATGTACAAATTTCAGATATATTTTTATAAATGCAGAGATATAATCACGTAAGCCAACCATCAATATTATACCAGTCCATCCTTCCGCTAATCGAGGCAATGACTGTAGTAATGCGTTCCTACAGCGATACGGGTAATGGATTTTTATTTCGTGTATATTTTTAACAGAAACATGGTCTTTTTAAGAATCAAAAGTCGAAATAATGAAATCATCGGATCGTTGATTTCATTTGAGTCGTCTAAATAGAGAATCGAATTTTCTGTCCATTTAGTGTTTGACACAGTGTTTTGGAATATTTCAAAAAGAAATTGACGTTTTTGCTCCTCGACGCATTCCATTGAAAATGGAGTGCAAAAATCAGGTTTATTTGAACCATGGAATCGATACCATCTCATTACCTTTAATTCTATGACACCCAATGAAATCCTCAGAATGAGCGGAAGTTCTCCATTGGCCTTGGATTCAAATCCAATTTTGCGGCTATTTGATAGCCCAGGCATTTTATTGTTACACGGTGGGATTTGTTTGAACATTCTTCCTTTAACATTATATCATTGTAATAATGTTATTGGTTTTTTTAATTAGATATTTACGAGATGTATTTAAGGAAGGTTGATATTGATAAAATTGTATAATTTGTCATAATTTAATATTAAAATTGATACGCGAATCGACATGGAAATAAAAAAAATCATATGTTATGTAACATTTTTGCGAACTCTGCGAAGGAAACAACTCCATCACAAAAACCTCCGTATTTTCTCCACTCACAGCTTACATCAGTAAACCTTCACGAGCGGGAATCACGAACAAATCCTCCTCTTTTGAAATTTTTATAAATGTTATATAAATGATATTAATTAGAACAGTACCGCATTTCTTTTAGAAGTGCAAACCATTCAACTGATTGAAACGTATGTCTAATAATTTCAGTCCGGATACGTATGATATAATTTTATTAAAGAATCTATTTGTTTAACTTTGATACGAGAAGTTAATAAATCTCTATAGAGACGACAGAGCAATATTACAGTTCCAAATAAAAGCTTCAATATAGACAAAAAAATGACGCTTGAGTTGATTTCTTTTTTCTGTGACATTATCACTTCGGATAACTGATTGTATAGCCCTATTCTGAATTCAGAATAATAGGGGAGCACTTGTTAGAGACAATACTGGTTAATTTTTAGGCTAACAATTCATCGACTTCCTGCATTAGTGATTACTAAAGATTATGAAAAATAAAAACTTCGTAAACTTCCACACTATTTGGTTTTATTTTCGACCGGTTTCGGCGCAAAGGCCATCTTCAGGTCAGGAAGTTTTTATTTTTCATAATCTTTAGAATGTCCTTCCACGAAGTACGGCCTTCCATGATAGAATTTATTAGTGAGTACTGTTTTTCGATTTTAGTAATTCGATAATAATAATAAATAAAACCACTTTATTTCTGAGCGAGATTGAAACTAATCAGTCTCTTCTTACATCTAACCATATATCATTGAAAGATTAAAAGAAAGAGCTTTAGGGAATAAATCAAAAGAAAAGCAATAAAGAAGCGAATATTATACGTGACTTAAAAAAACGTAAGTCTGCACTTAGGAAAAAATAAGTATCTGCAGGAAAACACCTCCGAGAAGTAGGCGTGAAAAACTTGCGATACCTACTGAAAGTAGAAACTAAAATTTTATAAAGAATAGTGGAAAGGTGGAAATAAGTCAGTGTCAGCAACAATACTGAAAAAATGAATAATATTATTGCACACTCAGTATAGTATTCAGGAAACCCTTATCAGAAAGAATTTTCAGATTTTCCTTTCTTTCCCTTAAAGTATCTTCAGGATTTTTTTCCAATGCTGATGTGACATTAATGTGTTCCTTTGAATTCTTATAAAATAAAAGGAAAATTAAGAGTTGTCAGAGGAATAAAAGGTTGAAAACGGTCGCCTGGCGTAAAGGCAATGCGCAGAGCATCTACGCGTTTCCGGTTGCGGTTGCCTCTGGTTATAAGGGCAATGGCCAAATATATCATCGGTACTAATTCCGGACCCACCATTTGGAAAAGGAAAATTCCGGGACAGTCGGAACGTGAACTACAATTTAGCAGGACATATCCTGAAGAAATGCAAATTTGTTTCCGACGTACGAAGAGGGACTATAATAATTATAATTGGCTCCTTACTATTGTATATACATAAAGGCGTAAATAACATGAGTTTTATTGAAATGACTCAAAATACTATTAATGTAATTTAGCTAAAACCTTTAATATTATCAGAGAAACAATTATATGCAAAGCGCAATGCACTTAAACATGTATAAATATCAGAGTATAATTATTCAATTTAAATAAATAAATAAAT
>KZ308902.1:106080-167546 GCA_000376725.2 Ladona fulva | reverse complement strand
TTATCTATTTGCATGTATTAGTTTCTACTTATTATTTTCAACTTGAGTGCGGATTACATTGTATATATATTTTAACTGACTTGTATCTATGTTTTCCGGTTTGTTTGTATCTGTTGATTAATGTTTCTAATTTTCGTCAGGTAATTGTAGTCGACCGTTTTTTGTTATTAGTGTAACATTATTATCATTCAATAACTCCAGAGTATGTGAAAGAGATGCCTATTTGGCGTAATCTTGCATAAGATTACAATAACAATAATAATAAAATGGAGCTAAAACTACTGAAGCATGACTAAGATCATCTATAGCAGAAGTCCCTAATTACTAGGATATTTAGTAAGCAGTGGTGATTTTAAAGGTTCTTCGACAGTTGAGGTCATTTTGCAAGCGAGCCCCCACCGGGAACCAAACCCAGAATCGCTTTACTGAAATAAGACTCGTTACCCACATGGCTATCGGGAGGTCTGTACATTTAGGATTCGCGAAATTTTTTTCGGCCCACCTGGAGAGGTGATCAAAATCCGAGACAAAACTAAGAAATCTGAAACGCCTGGGAAACCTAGTCATCGGCAATAAAGGTGGTGAAATTGTGAAGATAATTATCAAAGAGAGGAAACAACAGCAAACTAGACTTTCCAAAACATCAGAAACACCGTCCCGTCGCAATTACGGAATTGGGAATTTCTCCATCGAATTCGTGAGTGAAAACACGTCGGACTTTCCCCCCACTCACCCACGCATTTTATCACCGTCCCTTATATTTTCCACCTCTTTCATCAGCCTTTTCCTCTCCTTTCATCTTTCCTGCGCCAAACTTTCTTAACGCCAGGGATTCAGAACGCTATGGGGATAGGAAAACATTGAGGAGACGTGTTCTGCTAAAAGAGCCACGTCAAGGGAGTGGGAGGCGGGGCGAGAGAGATAGAATAGACTCAGCAAAAGTTCGTCTTCTTTTTGAACGTGGAATGAAAGACATCCTTCGCAAGACGCCTTGCAACCATGGCACCTTTCACCACTGGGCGTATTTACAAATGAGATTCGCTGGCGGATTTTCCATGCGCCATTTCAAATCCGTACCAAACTCACAGCTCTCTATTTCGATTAACATCTTAACCATTTAGGTTCCTCATAGACAAAAGTTATTTGACGTTAGTGATCCTAGCAGTAACGTATTTAAAAAGGAAAGCTGTGACTTGTTTCTTTATTGCTGTCTTTCATCTCTATGTGAGAAGAATGAAATTCCCTCGCATTGAAATATTGTTAGGATACTTGAAGTTTTGAAGTTCATTCGTAATAGTTCCAAGCATGATGGAAAGGAAATAACATAATAATAATATGATGTTTGATTAGCTCTGGATGAGATGCCCATTAGAGCTGGATCATAAGTACATTATTGCTCTCAAAAAGAGATACTGCTTAAGTAAATAAAGAGTACAAAATATCTTCCAAAGTTTACAAAGTACATGAAGAAAACAAACAAGATTAATCATAAGTAATAAAAGAATGATTAAATAGTTCGTATTTAAAAGATCTTAAAGAAGTAGATTTCTTACTCCTATCTGGTAAAGAGTTCCATACTTGGGAGGCTGTTATTAAGGAGGAGCTAATATAAGTGTTGGTATGAGAAATGGTGTAAGTAAGGGAATTAGGGCCGGATCCAGTGTTGACAGAAGAAATTAAACCTTTGCAGGTAAAGAAATCAACACTATATTGTGGCTACGAATTTCTAAATAATAAATACAGGTACGAACCAATCATATATTTCCTTCTCACGTCTGGTTTTAACCACATTAGTCCCCTGCGAAAAGAAAATAGTTAGTTAGATAGCTCGTGCGGGTGATTTTTTAGTAAATTATTTACCTGATATTAATATTATTCTGTTATCAATAAGAATCGACATTGTTTTTTACTTTAAATAAACTTTACAAACATGTTAATGAAAAAAAATATAAAAGTAATATTGATTTATTTTACGGACACTGCAGGATAATTCCAATTACATCCATTTTAATTCTATTTTTTTCTATCGACGAATATCACGATTCCGTATCCAGAAAATTCCGACCACCCCGGGAGATTTGAACTCGTGAATACTAGCACGCTAACCCCTCCTCGACCGCGCTTGCTAATTTATCTAATATAGAGGAATCTCAATCTAACCAATTCTATAGAATAAACCAATGTAGTCGGATGTACATAAGTTACTCTACAGTATCATAGACTATAGCATCTTCTATAAATTTAACTTTTGATTAATCAAAAATTTACTGTATTGAAATATGGTCTCGTGAAGACGGATCGAGTTATATAAATTACTAATATATGAGTATATAAAATTTGTATAAGTGCCATATAAAATTCTTATTTTTCTTATATAATTTGTAAAACTGTCATAAATTAATAGTTTATAAATGATATAACCACTTGAGGTCTTACTCCATGAAGCATTTCGCGATGAATGAAGCTAATTTCATAAAAGTACATAAAGATTGCATTTTAACCGATCATATTTATTAGCAGGGGAACGTCATCAGGCGATAAACCATCTGATAACGTTACCACCTGATTATGCAAAGCTGCGATTGATTTGTTATTATCATCATAACATAACTTGAAGAACAGTTCAGAGCTTTTTTTACTAGGTAACTTGAATATCCATCCCTGTTTATATTCATTGCTTTAATCCTCTAGTTATTAACCATTCAACGAGGCGCAAGAATTTACTCCAACATCAATGTACTGAAAACTACATTCGCGTCAATTCTGACCTTTGCCCTCCCCAAGGAATTCCTTCCGTTTCTTTTGAAACGCCAAATTAGACTTTTGGGACGAATGCTTTCGCTTCCTGTTTCAAAGCCTTACTTTCTCCAGTCATTTCGTGAGAACTTTCACTGGAACGGGGATAATTCCGGCGAAACTAACCTTCACCCTCTCTCACACCATCTTTTGCAGATTTATCCTCGCGACTTCATTCCCTCTCGTGCAGACATTCTCACTCGCGCCATCTTTGAGAACTTTTGTTCCCTCCCAGTCTTGTAGGTTTGTTTGTAATAGCTGAGACTAAGGCAGGCCATTGACTGAGTCTGTGTCAATTCCTTAATGTTCCGTGCTTTCCTGGAAACTTTTGTGCCTCCTTTGGAGGAAATTCGGTAGATTAAAGTCTGAACTTTGAATGCAGCGAAACTGGATGAAAGAAAATGGAATATAAATGCGGTACAATCATGTTAGAATTAATTACATGATTTTATGTTGGACGGTTCAATAACATTGTTTAAGTGACGGAAATTTAAGAACGTTATAGGAATGCCAACACATGTGATGAACTCAAATTCACATGCCTTCAATGGAAGTAAAATATTCACGAAGGTTCTCTTTTACATATAAGCTTCGTGAATATTCAATCAATTTTAACCTTACATTCAGAAATATTTCTTTTCTGCTTTTTCATTTATTTTAAATAATATTTCTCTCAGCAACGGAATTTCCTTCTACCATTTCCTCCTCAAAGTTAACCACTTTCCGTGGTCGTTAGGAAATGGAAAAGTATTCCAAATAATCGTAGTAGCGTAAAATGAATTCGCGAGAATTGGCATGGAAAATATCGCCGTCGAAGAATATCTTTTCTACCGGAAAGATGTCGAGTATTATTCTGCTAAAATTAAGTCAAGCGTAAAAATGCAGAGTTGTTCCTTAACGTAACATAAAGTTTGATAAAATATTTACGAAAGGAAATAAATTTGCGGAAGATAAAATTTCAGATAAAATATTTTAGTACATTTAACGGATAATAATAGGTTAAAATGGAAGGTTTCGCAGGTTTTTTACGAACACCTTATTCAGGGTATTTTTCTGCTGTGGTGAAAATACCTATAATTACAGGTTGTGGAATGAGATTTTTAAGTACTTAATACCACGGATAACCAGAAAAGCCAAAATACGACGGCGTAAGAGTCGATACGCTGACGTCCTGTCACCCACTGTGAGTGTCGTCTGGCTAAGCCATTTCTCTCAAAGGGATGTTGCACTTGGACTTCAGTTAACGAGGCGCGTAATTTACTTTCAAAGACTACTCTCAAATTATAATGAAGTATTTATCTTCTGTTTCCTGCATTAGAGAGGGTTCAATACCGCTCTCCTGTGAAAATCTTCTCTTACCTTCTCTTTGATACAACGTAAATATAAAATGCAAATCATAAATTCGATGATTTTATTTGACATTAAAATACACACATTTTCCGAGATCTGAAGCTCCCAAGAAAAGAATAACCTAGCATTTTAATGAAGATGTAGATTTATTTGACAGTAGATTAAATTATCGCAATATTCTTTCCTACGAAAACGTGTCGCGGACTAAAAAGTCTACAGACTTAAAGAAATCTTGCAAATTCCGTAAAGACTCAATTATAATGAAAACGCCGTCTTCGTTGTAAATGATTCTACCTAGTGACGGAAAACTTCAACACAACTCCATATGATCGATTACCTTTTTAATAGCATTTTCCATGCACTATTCTGTAAATTATTATGGTATGACCAAATATTTTAAGTAATTACGAAGCAAACAAACTGCATTTTATTTCGCTTTAGTTTCATTTTCATTTCAATGAGAATGCTGGAATTGGATGAGATTTAGAAGAAGAAAAACATATTTCTCTCATCGCCAACGCAAATGAGAAATACTGTGAATCATTTCATAAGGCGTTCAGTATTCAACAAAATTGTCTGCCAATAGAAATAAGTGTTGAAATCGGATGTGATTGAATGTAAATAAAATCTGTGCCCATCAAGTTTTAGCATAGAAAACTGGAATACAAAATAAATAATACTTCGTATATTATCTTGACTATAATTTAAACGCTTTGTAGATGTTGCTCGTATTTTATAAGTAGCTAACAAAACCGTCAAAAATGTAAATATAGAACTTTGGTCGCTTTTGAAGATATAAAAAGCATCCGAATAGTTTCAAATGTGAATATATGAATGGAAATGAATTCATTTTAAAAGATTAGTGCGATAACTTGAATTTTAGTAAAGAATTCAGCTCAATCCTATTATAATTACCTCGGAATCTCCTTTGTAGATATCTACTATCCTGCAGCTAGCCAGAAAATAAACTTCAGCAAATCGAGAAATCAGCTTTAATTAATTTCACATCAAAGAGAAATAAATCCACAACATATTCGAAACCAACGCATCAATTATGCATAAACCCTTTTAGAATCGGAAAAACTAATTTCCTGGTATTAGTTTGGATGAAACATTTGGGAAACGAATAGGAAAACGTCGCTCTTTCCGGAGCGTGAAATAATTATTTACAGAAGTATAAAAGCGTCCTCTGGCGTCAGCGACCGATAGACTAATTTGAGAGCTGGAAAAACATGGGGTGGTCCCATTATCCTTTTGAGAGGCTGCTGTGGTAGTATGAGTTAACTGTCTTCCCCATCTTCCTTCAAATTCTCCTGTTGTCTCCCTTAATAATAACCCACTCCCCTCCCCGAGGTCTCCTTTGTCTTCCTAAATTCGTTATATTCCCGTCTTATTCCAAGAATTTCGGCATGTTTTTTTAGAAACTTCGATTAAGTGGATGAATATTGAATATATCCATCGGAATGGAAAATACGATGTTCTTCCGGCGAAAAAGAATCCATTCTTATGACAAGGGTTAGATTAAATTGAGAGCTGTGTCGTCCGCCTATTCTCTTTGGAAAACCGCCATGTCTTCTGCGGTCGTGGATCGTTATCTCAAGTTACGTCCCTACTGCCGTTTTGCGTAAGAGTTCGGACGGTGAATTTAGCTGAGCAATACTTGACGGTATTGCAATTTAGCAATAAAAAAAGATAAAATATCAGTTTTCGTCAATTTATCAATTTTTTTTACTTAGATTGTAGAATATCATATTAAAGTTGTAATTTTAAATTTTAAATTAAATATTTTTTTTATAAATTAGAACAGTACNTTTAATCGATTTTTAACTAACAGGAAAATGTATCAAAATTGCAAAAAATAGCAAGGTTGAACACTGCATTAATTAGGACCAATATTTATTAATTCGGACCTCTTCGGATTGTTTCGTGAAACCCCAGCGATCTGCGGATCTTTGTTTAGGAACCGCTGGTCTAAAATATACTTGTAATAAAATTCACAGTTGCTGGCGATATTTTGTGGAAATACATCATGGTGAGAATGAGAATAGTTGTATTTTTTTCCACAATATATTTATTAGAAACAAACTATAAAAACTCAAGACTAGTTTCGACGAATGATCGCCATCATCAAGTGATGATCATTACTTGATGATGGCGATCATTCGTTATCAATCAATTTTAATACAATATGAAAAATATTCAGGCATAAGAGGAATAAAGTTAATCTGATATTTTGAGTAGAATTCTTATATTATTCTGTATAGGGTAAAAGTTATCAATTAAGTAGGGTAAAGATCATTAACCTATTTTTGCGGTATTCCGCTGGAAGACTGCTTGTAGTATTTCTCTGTAGTGGTATTGAAGTGTAGAACCAATCCCGAATTAACAATCTTTCGTTAACTTCATATTAGCTATTTTAATATACTTAAACTACTACGTTGTTAGCTAGTTTTGAGATGACTTATTTTATGAATGTTCTGCGTATTGAATTTCTGAAAGGTCGTATGAAGATTAAGTCAGAATACCCTACACACTCCAAGAAACAGTTTGAGGAGAAAATTTCCTTCAGCCTGATGAATATTCAGTAAGCACCACAAAACCATTAATCATTTTCATTTCACGCGTATTCTTAATATTGCACTCCGTCTCTGAATTGGAAATTTTATTGAATGCTTTGAGGATGAAAATACAAATCCTAATTGAAAAAAAATAGGTTGAAACACTAAAGAGTTTATTTAATTTTCGAAATGACATGTGACGTTTAAGATACAATTTTTCATCTTTTTTATTTGGAAACGTTCTCACGACTTGATTTATTACGATGTTTCCGTGAAGTTAATATCCAGCTCAAATTGCTTCAGATATTTCTTCTGAGGGAACAGTTTTTCATGTACAGAAGTACATGTCAGAAGAAATACCACTCGGATTCTTCAGCGATGAAATGTCCATTTAATAATTAGGATGTCCTCGTACAGTGTTTATTCGATGTTTAGCGTATTACTTCATTCGTGTTTCTCAGCATAATTTCCAGGTTTACTTAACGTATTTTCATCCATTCTTCTCTTATTTTCGCTACTCTTTTCATTGTCACTCGATTCTTCCTCTTCTCTTGCGCTTTCTATCACGTTCTTTCTTCTCTTTCCTACTGTCCACATTCCTTCCAGCATTTCCTCTATCACACTTGTATCATCGCCTCTCACCTCAGGATGTGGTCTTTCAATATTTTTATTTGCTTCTTTCAAAATCCTTTCTTCCCCTAGTCTCCTGAACACCTCATTTCTACTTAATCTTCTCAACTCACTCTTTTTATCTTTCTCTATATCCACATCTTCATGGCTTCTTTTTCTTAAGCACACATTTTCAGCAAAATAAATGTGCTAGAGATATAAATACTCCTGAAAGATTAAGGAGGCTACCTGAGAGCTCAAGCGGTGGCTAGATGAAGGACACCACCCCTCCGAGAAAGCCACCGTTACGAGAAGTGACCTATACATATTTTAATAGCGTAGCTGTCCTCTCTGGGGGCGTAGAAAAATACTGGAAAATTGCTGAAAATACCGAACTTAATATTGAAAAGAAATACATGTCAGTATATATATATAGTCCCTGAGCGTGATAGCTTAGCTATTGAAATATGCATAGGTTTCTTCTAAGAACAGTGGTTTTCTTAATAATAACTTTAAAATAATTTTTCAGAGACATTTACTGCTTTAGGGATTTAGTAAGAGGTTTAGAAACACCCCGTAAGCGCTGTTTCGGCACATAGAAGTCGTTTTTGGAGGCAAAAGTTCCAGATTACCGATTTCTACACATTACGCCATGCACACTTCGGAAACGATCTCTCCATTCCCATTCTTGAACCCTTGAGAATAGAGACATTGCTTCCGCAGTGCGTACGTATAGGCTTATTCCAAGAGATCGGTAACCCGAAACTTCCCGATTGCCCACAAACGACAGCTCCATCAGTCGAAATACGACTTACGGAGTATTTTTAAACCTCTATTTCATTAACAGCCGTCTTCCATTTTTCTATCTCTCGTCAACTTTTACTGCTTACTGAAAATTTTTGATGGAATCACATTTTCCCCTCCAGCATATGAAATGCGTAAAACTTTTCTTTTCTTATACAGTTTCCCATTACTCATCTCACAGAATGGAAATATTCGCCGGGAAATATGCGACCGCCATTCCTCCAAGGGCTCTTTACGCAAAGACATGAACGATAGAGCTCTTTTTATAGCAAGTCGAACAGCTGAGCATCGTTGAAACGGTGAAGTTTTCGGTACGCACTATAATGGAAAAGAATTCCACTCGATGAAAGTTTTCAACAGGTCTTCGAAGGTTCCCTAATCTCAGGAATTTCTTTTGAGCCACAATGCTTTCACTTTCTTCGCTGACTTTCGAGGCAAAGAACACTTCATCGTACAAATTCCTTATCAATCTCAAGACATATATCAAAGATGAAGAGAGAGATTATCGTAAGCTTTAAGCCATTATTCTGGTGACATATTCAGTAAGTATTACGTGAGGATGGAAGATATCAATATTACTACAGGAAAGACTAGGAAAAACCCACCAGAAGTAAAGGTCTTACGATAGGAAACTCCAAATGAAATCGGATAGTAATGATGAATTAAATTATCCAACAACATATATAAGTATATTAAAGACTAGGTATTCTCATAGGTAATTACATTTATACTATGACCGGTAATTACAAATCTGCACTATATTTCATTACAATGGCAACATTTAACAGATTTTAACTATTCTTCATAACTTAGCAATTACAAATATACCTTAAAATGTCAATTCATGCATTCTTATTGCAATTACAAGGTATTATATTTTATTATAATCATGTTATATGCTTACATAACATTTGACATGGTAATTTAATTAAACATATTTTTATCCACACATTTTTTCCAGTAGAATTTTTACTTTTACCAAAACGTACATCATTACTATATGTAATAGTGCCAAGTAATTTGCTATACATTTTTAATGCCATCACCTCATATCTTCTCCTCGTTAGAGTAATTCTATGGGATGAGGTTGTTAAGTTAGATACACTTTTCTCAAATTACCACTTTTCCTCGTCAAGTGCGTATATTTCATACGTAAATAAACCCCTTATTCAGTATCACTATCGGTAAAGCAATAAAAACGTACTAGTTGAATCAAGAATCAATTTGGCGGACTCTGTTAGTTCTAGCATCGGTTCTTTTCCCTTATAACATACTATAAAAAATACAAACGTCTATATTGAGTTAAATTGCGGCTAGAAATCTTCCGGTTAATCTTTATCAGAATTGAGTACAAAATACGAGCATATAACGTTATAAGATCAAAAAAGAAATATGAATTTGTTCTCGAAAATGTCGGTGGAAATAGAAATGAAAGAAGGAAAGAAAGAAGGGTATTAAGGTGAAAAAAGTATTATATTTTTTAACACATAAAACTATTTTTACTGCAGGAAAACACCCAGAAAGAGAAGGCGGCATAGTTTCTTGGTTTTGACTCCTTCGTAATCAGGATTTTAGAAAAAATCAGAATTTTAAAAATAAATCACATTATCAATGTTTTAAGATCAACGAAAAGGATAATTTGAGGTTTTAAACTTGCATTTCCGTACCGTGTTCAAAGCATTCTGCCAAAACCTTAAGCCAGGGGCCTTGAAATAAAAGGGGGCTTAACTCGGCCACTATTACCTGCCGAGAGCTCTGGAGAAGAAATGTTGCTTACTAGGCTAGATGAGGTGTGAGGTAGTTGCTTTCTTTTTTAGCAAAATAATCTATTTATTGAGATATTTTAGCGAATGCACACAAAAATATATACAAGGAATTAAAGAAAACGTAGTTTTTAACGGTTCTGTGACAACATAACTAGATTATAAGAATATTTCATCATATATAGGCATTTTCCCTACTCTTAATTCCACCTTAGGAACCTATCGTGATCATGGACGTTTCCGTGTTAATGGTTACTCATAGAAAAGCGTGCAGTAGTTAATTTTGATCTGAAGCACTGATTTATTTATGTATTTACTTGTTTTCCGTCGCTGTTAGAAACGTCTAGACTTTATATTTCTTAATTTATTACATGGAATTGCTAATATAGTGACGTATTCAGAGCGGCTGAATTTAATTTATTCCGTTGATTGACTAACGACTCACATTGTAACGAACCTCAGTATGCTGCCGGAATGTCGGAGTAGAGGTGTAAACCCTCGAAAACCCGAATAAGAACGGCTCAGAATTCCGGCAGACGTCGGAGCAAGGTAGGCGGAAGAGTAAACGCCCTGTTTAACCGGGCGAAGTGTTTGTTTGGCAGAGGAAAGCAAATGCTCATAGCTGTGTACACTTGCGCATTGCTACCGTACTCTGTCAGCATTTATTCGGAGGAACGGCGGAGGAAGAACAAAAGGTTATCTGGGATATTATTGACACTTTCGTCGAAGGGAGAGAGGCATTCGGAGTGCGAAAACCTCTGGGGAAAAATTTGAGGCAGAAGTTTCGAACGAACGCTCTTTTAATTTAGAAGGCCGTTAGTGACGCCAAGAGACTTAATAGTCGATACCGCTCTTACAGTTCTGCTTCGATATCGCGACTACTTCAAACGTCTGTGGGAGAACTTTTCGACTCTAATAGGCTCTTTGAATTTGTTCGCTTTTCGTAGGGTTATTCCTAATTCAATCGTATGGTATCTATATTGGAGCGCAAAGTAAGAGAAATAGATGCTAGGACGAGTCGTTTTAAGAATTCATTCTTTTCGCGAACTATACATGATAATAATAGGCTAAAAAAATAGTCCGAACGCCCGGTGTTTTCACCCCCTGCCACACGCCGTAAGGCGGCTTGCAGGGTATTTATGTAGATGTAGATGTATATTTATAATTATATGTTATACCTAACTCATGATGTGAATCTGCCACAAATACGGATTTATGCTCTGCACGTGGATCATTGCGTGCTAGCTAAGGGCCTCGAAGTAAAAGGGGTCTTAAAATAAAGGCCCTTGAAATGATGAGCCTCAATGACCATTGTGCTGTGGAATTGCATATCATTTATTTTAGTTGTCTAATTGAAAATACTATATTGTCTAAGTTAAAATTCGAGGAGCCTTGAAACAAGACTGGACTTAAAATAAGGGGCCCTCGAAACGAGGTGGCCCTAATTGCCATTAATCTGCAGATTCATGTTATTTTTTATAATTATATAATTAAAAATACTATATTGTCTAAGTTAAAATACGTTTAATTCATTCTAAACCGTAGGAGATTTAAAGTGAATGAAGGTGATATAATGATGATTTCTTGCATGAATATCTAATTCATGTGAATGATGTGGACACGACTAGTAATTCTCGAAACCAGGCGTCTCTCTCGCCTTACTCGTAAAACATCCCGTTTACAAAATAGACTGACTCGGAATGGCTATTCGGAGTGATTAGAAATCTGTCTGGAAAGTGGAAGCCCTGGGTTCGAGCTCTAATCATCTCAATATTTGATCTCTATGTAATAATTTATTACATTGGTTTCAAGGCGAACGCTTATACCTAATTTAGGGATTGGTTATTTGTGGTGGTGAGTAATTATGTAATGGATGTAATTANAAATAAATCGGAATTTTCCGTTTGCCTCCAAACGCGAGTTCCATCTGCCCACATACGGCGGTAGTGTTTTTAAACCTTAAATTTATTCTAAAAGCCGTGTTTCAATTTTCATTTGTTTCTGGTCTCTTTAGTCTCAGGGACCTCAAATCTTTTATTAAGCAGCTCCTTATTCTATATTTGTATAACATAAACTTTACTGGCACCCCCTCCTAAAGAAAGAAAATTCGAAGCAAACAAAAACAAGTACATTTGTTGAAACAGCATTAATTCTTCATTTTTCACATTTACAACAAGCACAATTTGCTAATTTAGTATTTCAGCTAATAAGAACTTTATAATAATCTTCCGTGTCTGCGCCCACACGCTTCTTAAAATGCCCTCGGGGGCGCTATCGTTCCCGTTGAGAGAGCTTTGGACTAAAATTCGCCGGATTAAGAGGCCATTATCATTATGTTGAATACATTAAGTCTTGAGTTTTTCTCGACGCTTATCTAAAGTAGTGCTAAAACTTACTGTTTTTGTGAACTGGAGACAAACATTTTTGAATGGAATAATTTCAGAACGCCAAATATTTCAAAAATTATGCAACTTCGGCGAAAGAGCACACCTGTACGATCTAAAAGATAAAAGGTATATTTTTCATGGTGTACGCATCGTCACCATTAGTGATTTTACTTGGAAATCAGTTTTTCATCAGCCTAATCATTTTGCAGTGTATTTTAAAAGTATAAACCGTCATTAGTTAAACTCTTTAATTAAGCTTACTAAAGATGATTGTGATGCTTCACGACATGTAGTAGATCTCCGCCACCTAATTATATTAGGCATTATTGTCTCTCAATAGCTCGGGTTAGCTTTCGGATAAAAAATGTACGAAACCAAGGATTACTTCTCAATTCAGTATCAGGGGTCTGCAAACGTTTGCGACCTTCTGTCCGTTTTTGTGATTGATTTTTTCGCCTCCCATTCTCGTGTGGGCGTCACGCATCGTGTGTTTTTCTCCAGAAACAATCAGTTGAGGAGTTTTTCCGCGCAACACATATCTTTGTGTTTTTATCTTCATCTAATTGGGCGTATTAAATTTTATTTATCAACTATATTGCCAATTGGTATATACGTAATTAGAGTTTGAGCATCATATTTATTAATCATATTTAAATTGAATAAAGCTTCCTTTAAGTGGAAAATACTCTGAAGTTGTATAATTCATTTGTAATCCGTAACGTTTTGTGAAAACATTTATGCCATTAATTAGAAAGCTTTGATATCTAATAATTAGTTTCCTTTACTTATTCCCATTCTAGTTTGCTGGAAAATAATACATAAAGAGTGACTTTTCCGTAATCAAAGCGTGGGTGCTAAGCTCTCTTTTTCTCGAAAACATACTTTTGTTACTGAATTTCAGTTTTAATTTCCATATTAAAGGTCTCAGAAGCCGTACAAATTTCCTTACCTCTTGTTTGACCCCATTATTTCCTCATTTTTAATTACAGATATTTGTAATTTGAAAAAGTGCATTTTTCATAAGGGAAATAATGTTTCAATCTGCATTTTTATCGCTGAGACAATCCGCAAATAGAGAAGCGGCATATGATTTTTAATAGAGCCTTTTGTGAAGAATGCTCTGCAATTGAAGAGTAAATCCAATTGTGAACACCACTTTGTTGATTACAGAGACTCGTAGCTATTTCAAACATATTTGTAAATTATTATACTGAATCCTTTAACATCACTTAGGTATTAAGTGGATTAAACATACTTTGCAAAACGTTGAAGTCACACTTTAAAAGAAGCCACTATTTTAGTGCATGAATTATCCGAGCCAAAGTAGATGTATTATACGTAAAATAACATGATTCTTGCTAGATTCACACTTTATTTAGGATTGTATGATATGATATTATGTACACGATCAAGGACTCAATAATGCGACGTAGATGCAAATAAGCCGCATACATCTCCATTTTTAGTGAAAGCGTTGTCTTTAGCGTGAAGGATGGTTAACTACTTACAAAATACCCTGTTTCTCTTATATATTCTAGGATTTCAATGTGATACTAAAACTTACCGATTCTCAAAACCTGGAAGTTTATGTATATGTTTAGAAATAGAGATTCTAATGCATTATCCATATCGCTCACGTCACATTTCTTCCAAAGCATAATAAAATCATTTAATAGGTACAAATTGTAAGGCAACCGCTTCAATCAAAACATTAAATAATCCTTGTTAGATACAAGTAAAAGTGTCCGCAAGAAGACGGAACTGCATACATTTGAACGACACATGTTTAACTGTTGTCAGGCTTGTCTCCTTGTGCTAAGCTCGCAACTCACCACAGTTTTTATTTTATTGAATCAACAGTGATAGTCACTTGTTAAACACCCATGGGCGGTGTTTTGTTCATCAATTGGTACAGATCTAGTCCAGTTCTCAAACGTTAAGAGAGAATTGAATGCTTGTCGTTTAGTATTTAAACAGCAAGTGGGACGGATCTCGATAGGCGTCCTCTTCCACTGTTCCCTGGCGTCCTCTTTGTTTAATTTGTCTAAGACAATCCTACATTTAGAATGGAAATATCCCATTCCAAGTTCTCAGGTTCGGTGGTGAATCCTAGTTCTGTACTCTTAGATCAGTCCTATGATTCCTTTCTGTTATTTGGTGTTAATTGATTTTTTAGGTGAAGCATTTTCCCATTGTTAAAAAAAATACTGTGCGGTACCCTTACAATGATATCCAGCGAATTGGTCATCGGTGACATTATAAAAATATGTAGGTGAATAACCATTAAATTTGTTAATGCCTATGTGATGTTAGCGCACTAGTTTAGCAAGAGCGAGGTTGCAGGTTCGAATCCTGAAGACCAAGACTATTCGTGCTCATAGTTTAACAAGGTTTTCTTCCTTGTAAGTGGTTTATTTGGTTACAGATTTGAAAACACTCCGTAAGCCATATATCGGAAGATGGAATTTGCGTTCAGAGACAAACGGGAAGTTCCGGATTACCGATTTCTAGGAATTACCCTAAGTGCTCCACAATGGGAAAATACCCATAGGATATTTGAGAATGGAAGTTTTTCTTCGGAAATGCGTATATAAATAAATCGGAATTTTCCGTTTGCCTCCAAACGCGAGTTCCATCTGCCCACATACGGCGGTAGTGTTTTTAAACCTTAAATTTATTCTAAAAGCCGTGTTTCAATTTTCATTTGTTTCTGGTCTCTTTAGTCTCAGGGACCTCAAATCTTTTATTAAGCAGCTCCTTATTCTATATTTGTATAACATAAACTTTACTGGCACCCCCTCCTAAAGAAAGAAAATTCGAAGCAAACAAAAACAAGTACATTTGTTGAAACAGCATTAATTCTTCATTTTTCACATTTACAACAAGCACAATTTGCTAATTTAGTATTTCAGCTAATAAGAACTTTATAATAATCTTCCGTGTCTGCGCCCACACGCTTCTTAAAATGCCCTCGGGGGCGCTATCGTTCCCGTTGAGAGAGCTTTGGACTAAAATTCGCCGGATTAAGAGGCCATTATCATTATGTTGAATACATTAAGTCTTGAGTTTTTCTCGACGCTTATCTAAAGTAGTGCTAAAACTTACTGTTTTTGTGAACTGGAGACAAACATTTTTGAATGGAATAATTTCAGAACGCCAAATATTTCAAAAATTATGCAACTTCGGCGAAAGAGCACACCTGTACGATCTAAAAGATAAAAGGTATATTTTTCATGGTGTACGCATCGTCACCATTAGTGATTTTACTTGGAAATCAGTTTTTCATCAGCCTAATCATTTTGCAGTGTATTTTAAAAGTATAAACCGTCATTAGTTAAACTCTTTAATTAAGCTTACTAAAGATGATTGTGATGCTTCACGACATGTAGTAGATCTCCGCCACCTAATTATATTAGGCATTATTGTCTCTCAATAGCTCGGGTTAGCTTTCGGATAAAAAATGTACGAAACCAAGGATTACTTCTCAATTCAGTATCAGGGGTCTGCAAACGTTTGCGACCTTCTGTCCGTTTTTGTGATTGATTTTTTCGCCTCCCATTCTCGTGTGGGCGTCACGCATCGTGTGTTTTTCTCCAGAAACAATCAGTTGAGGAGTTTTTCCGCGCAACACATATCTTTGTGTTTTTATCTTCATCTAATTGGGCGTATTAAATTTTATTTATCAACTATACTGCCTTTTCGTTTGTATCTACTGTTTTTGGCACCAATTATCCTGTAGCTATATTTGCCGATTTGTTTGGATTTATTGGTTTATTTTTTTAGAAACTTTATTTTAGTAAATTATAGTTGATTAATAGTTTAATGTTGATATTATATCGCCATTAGTGAAGTGGAAAAGAGGCCTTCTTGGTCTAGCCTAAAACATTCGCCTCTTCGTCAAACTTCTTCACTTTGCTTATTTTTAATTGTAATAGGAATGGCAAAATATCTACTTATTTAATTTTTAAAATATTTTTTTACTGCTCGTGCGTTTTATATTAAAAGGATCTCTCGTAAAATTATTCCGATCCAGTAATATGTTGTTACACTAAAGAAAAGATGTAATATTTTCAGTAATGAAGAATTATAATTTCATTATTCCTATACATTTTTATGTGGCTGACCATTGGTCGATCTCCGATCAGTAATATACCCTTAGCAACGCCATATTGATCGTTTGCAGTCTGTTGACTTCTTTATGAGTCGCTGAATTAAACCATACCTGTACTACTCTGATGGTATTGAAATATCGCTTGCATATTTACAGTAATGAAGAATTATAATTTCATTATTCCTATAAATTTTTATCTGGCTGACCATTGGTCGATCTCCGATCAGTAATATACCCTTAGCAACGTCATATTGATCGTTTGCAGTCTGTTGACTTCTTTCTTCTTCCCTTCGGTTTTTTGCGAAACAAGTAGTTATTCGACGTTTCACGATGAAATAATAATGATAATCCATCACAATTGAAGAGTAATATTGGTATTTATTAGTCCCCTTTTATATCTAACAATTTCTCATTGAATATTTAAGAGAAATTGTCAGGTTTTGGGAGATACAAATAAAGCAATAGTAGCAGTATTGTTAAAAGTGCTTCAAAGGCTAAGGTCATTTCGTACGTGATCCCCCACCGGGAATCGAACCCGGGACCGCTTTCACCAAAGTCGAACGCGTTGCCCACTTGGCTATCTGGGAGCCCGATACAAATAAAATATAATCAACAACGGAAAGGTGATATTACGCGGACTAAAAATACCTGAGTCTAAACTAAGGGGAAAAAATAAAATCCTGCAGGAAAACGCCCACGAAAAGGCGAGTGAGAAAAGGTTCCCAAAACCCACCGACACTATCGATTTTAATTTATTAAGAAGGCAGGAAGTAAGAAAATAGCGACTGTAAGCAAAAAGCCTGAAATAATCAATAGATGCACATTCATAGAGAACATAAGATATGTTAAGTTACATAAAATAAAAATGAGTGAAACTAACAGAAAAAGAAAAATAAAGCAACGAGGAGAAGAAAGAACAATAAACTATCGAAGAACGTAGAACTACTGCGATAATTACGGTTTAATTAGGGGAGAAACTGAAAGTACACTCTACATATAGATATTTCAAATTTAAGCAGCGGTTATGTAAATTATCAATCAAAAATTAATAAAATATACATGTAATAGAAAAATAATGCTTTCACTGCAGTAAAATTACATACAAAATGAAATATTTTCTATTATATTTATATATTTTTATTTTATACTCTTATTTTTCTATAATAGGAATTGAGGAATTAGTAATTCAGTTTGGTGTGCTTAACAGAATGTATTCAGTACTCTGATCTTTCACATGTATAACTAATTTGGCGAGTTGCATCTTGTTTCGTTTTATATTGAAGTGTTAAATTAATTCAAATTTATACTCAATGCTTATATTTGTAGTTGCTAATGAGATCGATTTTGAAGCAAAATGTACGTTGAATAATCTTGTTCACTTCTTTCGCTTTACTTTGTTCTTTCTCTGCGTAACGTCACGACACGAAATACGTTAATGCGGTAAGCTGGTGATTTTCAATTGAATATTTTCTCTGAAATCCCCCTGTATACTGCAGGTTTGGTAGGTATAACATAAGAATAGTTATCAGTCGCCTTCTGAAATAGGAAAATCAATCGTGAGACATTATGATTAAGAAACAAGCTATGATGACGTTGTTACGTTGAAATCCGCAGTGTCAATTTTAATTTTTGTGGAAGAAAGACAGTTTCTTTTAATCGTGTGTATTTTTCCGCGAAAAAAAATTTTCCACGTAAAGGCCGAAGTGATTGATTTTGAATCATGAGACTTGGGTTGGACAAATCAGCTTTTCCAAATCATCTATAAATTTATATCGCAAAACTTAGAAACTTTAAGCTATTTTCAGCCGTCTCATAACAATTTTCATCATCTAATTAACTCATAACCGCAATTGTACCACCAGCCAACATATGTTAGCAGTCGGGAGCAGGAAAGAATCTGCGCGTTCGAACGGATCTCGAAGCCCTAATCGATTTCCCTCTCTAAAATACAGTCACGCGCTCTCACACACACTCGAGAGTAACACTCTGGCGGCGGAGTAGAAGAGAGATGGGCCGATGCATTTTTTTCAACACACCAACGATCCAAAAAAGATAACCCGTCCCTCCCAAAGCACTCCACTGGATAGGAT
Organism: Ladona fulva; assembly: GCA_000376725.2. NCBI lineage: Eukaryota > Metazoa > Arthropoda > Insecta > Odonata > Libellulidae > Ladona > Ladona fulva. Next base: position 149,078 of record KZ308902.1, on the reverse strand, counting down.
CCAAAGAAGAAAGAATGAGAGCGAGGCGCCTTCTTTCCTTTGTTAAAGGAGAGAAAGGCGGGAGGCGAAAGAAAGGAGAGGAGGAAGGGCAATGGGAGGGACAGACAGACAAACGGCTTTTTTGAGGGGGAAATTGAGGGTAAGGAGAATGAAATCGAAGAGGAAAAGAGAAAATCTGGGGGAAGGGAGGCGGAGAAAGTAGTGATGGTGCGAAGGAAAAATCGGAAGCGTAATACGGTGAATCCTTCTGCCCGCGCATCTTGATGAATGGAATATTTTCCATTTGTCTTCTGGTTCGGAACGGAGAAAAATTAATCCTTCTTTTCCTTATGTCGCAGTCTTGTTCGTGGGTGTGATAAAGGAAGCTATTGATGTAAAAGTGGTGCTAAATAATGCCGTTCATTACTCCTTGTTGAATGCAATGAAAAGTGATAAACATTGGGTCAATGTGTTGTCATTACGTAGATTTGTTCCACTCGTTGCAGTTTAGTTCGATCAAATGTCTCACTAGTAAAATTAATCGGTGCAAGCGTGACTACTTAGAATTCAACACATATCTAAAAAGGAAGCACTTATTTACTAGTTTCTTAGTTGATATCAACACCTGAAGATGTCAAATCATAGACGAAACAAGTCCAAAAAAATCTGTTGCGAACATTACAAAGTGTTTCATCTTTTAAAAGTGGTTTCCTTTCTTATCTCTTAAAGTAATCCTCTCTAAAGCTTATCCGATCAATTTTTGAATAGTTAACCACATAGATATAGATCAATGGTGGAAGCGGTTACTATGTGGAATTCCTTCAGCTAGGAACGAAAAACACTTTGTATAAATTCTACGTAAAAATTCCAATAGCCAGGTGACCTGATGTATATGCATAAAGTATATCAAAGTTGCAATATCCAAGATAAACAATTAAGAATTGCTATAATCATACTTAGGTTCGTATAATTGTTAGATCGTCATCTTTTGCACTGGTAAGGAACCATCATATATCCATAGGCTGCATATATCGAAAACCCAATTGTATGAGTTGAGAAGCAGTATAGAAGGATCGTTTTATATCGTTCGAAGAGATCATAAGAAGAAGTTATTACTGAGAAAACAAAGAACAGATTTAGCTGATATTCTCTCATAAACAGAGGGATTAAGGAGTGTAATAGTTTGCCTGATGATGTCTTTATACCCTTTCCCAGGAATAAAAAGAAGCTTAGAAAACGATTCAGAGAATATTGATATATAAAAGTATAAAATGTGTGAGTATGCTATTTAAATTTAGATTCAATGCCGTATATATGGTATAAGACGTAGAATCGATTATCTATTGTGTTTTTTTATTTTCAAATTAGTGTATATTATATGATTAATCTGCCAGATTAAGCAGACTTGTGTCTAACAGTGGCGGAAATTTGTAAATCAATCAATAAACTATTAGGCCGCACTAGATCGACGTATTGCATACATTTATGTAGTCCAGTATCGAAACTGAACTTGGGAATATGAAATCGTTGCCAAAGAAACATAAATTAATTAGTCTTTATTCTTAAAAGTATATTATTCGTTTTACTTTTACAAGACGCGAATACCCAATATATAAAACAAAATAACTTAAAGGAGTTTCCACAAAACGGAAGGAGAAGTCGCACTGAAAAGGTCGCAGGTTCCCCACCTCTATTCAGTAAAGTGTATTGAATTCCTGTACTGTACGGGGTGGCGTGGAGAAAAACTATTGGGGTTGCTTGGCACGAAAAGATGTGCATATAGAAAATACTAATGGGCCTTTAGGTCCTCTATCCATTGAGGATAGCTCAGTGGGTTGAACTGCTGCTCAGCGAGTGGAGGATCCGGGTTGGTCCCTCAGACAATTCACACCCACCTTTCCTTTGGAATGCAGAGAATATAGTTTGGGATCAAAATGTACAGTTAGAGAGAAAATTCCTGGTGGCCTGGATTCCATCAGCTGTGCAGCTGGGCTACAACCCAATACTTTATTAAGTACCGTGGTATTATTTTTTCAAGACATCTTGCAATTTGCCCCATTTTGAATAAATTTGAAATCTTTAGCTTAATTTTTCATATGTGCATTAATTATTGTGCGCACCGAAAGAAAAGAAAAATGGAACACGGCTGTTAATGAATCAGAGGTTTAATAGCAATCCGTAAGTTGTATTTCGGAAGACGTAACTCGCGTTAAGAGACAAACGGGAAGCTCCGGATTGCCAATTTCTGGGAAGTCCCAATGTCTATTTCAGAGACAATGCCTCCATCATCAGGGGAGCTCCATAATATGTAGTAACTTTTTACTGTGGAGACTTTCTATTGTGGAGCCCCCTGATGACGTAGGCATTGTCTCTGGAATGCGCATTTAAACTTCTCAGAAATCTGTAATCCGCAGCTACCCGTTTGTCTTTTCACGCGAGTTTTGCCTGCCGAAACACGGCTTACGGAGTGCTTTAGTGCAAATCTCTAACTGTGCGCATTGTTAATTGTATTGTAGGATTACACAGAGAAAGTAGGAAGAAAAACATAAAATATAAAACTAGGAGCATTTGCAGGTGAAAAATGTAACACTGGAATACAGACTAATGCGAATAGGCAAGTCAGTTTAGATAAACGTATACATTCACTGATAAGTAGACTAAAGGGAAGACAGAATGACAGGCCTTGTCATTGAAAAAGCGGCTGATCGAGTCGGACAGATAGTACGAAGCGGACAAACAGAAAAAGAAGGAGACAAAAACGGTCAAACGGGACTTCTTATTGGGCTAAATTGCGACTAGTGGGGGGGGAGAGGAAAAGAAGTTGCTGGAAAGAGATGAAATGATAGATACGGGAAGATGAAGGGAAAAAGTTTGGCAGGGGAAGGGATAGGAAGCGGGAGGATGAGTGAGAGGGAATGGATGAAGAAGGAAAGAAGAAGTTTGGAAGCGGAGGGCGGGGCAGTGAGGGACTCTTTTGAGGCCACGTGACCCCTATATGTCGTCTTTAAAACTCCCTTTACTCTCTCTCTTTCTCCCTAGCCCTTTTCATTGCTTGTCACGTTTTCCTCATACATCTAGCGCCGAGAGATTTTAATTAAAACTCTGTAGGATGAGGTTGTGGAATGAGAATGGGACGACTTGGAAAGGGAATGTGGCGGGAATGATGGGAAGAGAAAGGGAAAGGGGTTTGAAAGGATAAAATGTGGAAAAGACGGAGCGAGATGGAGAGGATATTCGGGAGATTTGATGCAGAAGGAAGGAATAAGGAGCAGGCAGGATAAAGGGTGAAAAATGCTGGAATTAGAAATGATTCTTTTGAGTGAATGGAAGATAAGGGACTCGTGGGTCGGAAATATATTTCTGCAGTTCGTGAAACAGTTGAGCTCTTTGTGAAGAAATGTGGGAGAAAGTTTAAGGCGTGTAATGAATTTAGATGATTACTTTTTTCATCCCTTGAACCTAAGACCAAAGACCGCAACGGAATTGTAGCAAGTTCAAATCTTTATAATAATAATTTGATGTATATCTTGATTGCTTAGGAAATAGAAAATAGAAAGTAAATGAGTTTTTAATAAAATACTACCTAGTTTCGAGGTGGGCTTCAAGTCAGACATCCAAAATGTTCTACTTGGTAATGACGCTTACTTAGTGAGATAGGGAGGTAGTTTGTCTGTACTCGCTTAGTGATAGAAGTCTTGAATACCGTAGGAAGCTTTTCGATAAGTTTGTCACTACAGATCTCGGGGAGGAGATAGGTTATTTTCTCATCCCAGCTAGTAACGCACGCAATCTTCGAAAGAAAACCAAAAAGCGATACAGGGAAATGGTCGCCAGGACGGATAGATATTTTTGGTAATTTTTCCCGCGAAGTATCAGAGAAGTTAATAGCTGTCCAGGGTAGTTAGGGATATAGGTGTTTTACATCCCCTGCCACGCGCCATTGGCGGTTTGCAGGGCTTAAATGTAAATGTAAATGTACTTTCCTCACTGAACCAGATTATGGCGAGTGGAAACATCCACAGGAACAGCAAAATAATTCTATTAACAGCAGTTTTCTCATAATTCAATAATTTGTGATCGTAATAAAGGTAATGTATCAGGATCAATCATACCTCAGCATCCTCCTCAGTATCACAACTATTAACAAGACTAAGACCTGATTTTTCAATAGTTTCTCAAGAAATCTTCCCTTTTAGTCATTAGATTCAGTATTTTACTTAATTTGCGATATACTGTATTTTTGAATCAACTGCTTTGGCTTTGACTTCGTGACGAGTCTCCACCAGGGACAGAGAAAAGTCGAACTCATACAAACCTTACGATTTATTATGAAACGAAAATTAGTTTCGACTCTTAGAGTCATCCTCAGTTAATGATCATTCATCAGTAACTGCCACAAAAATCAGTTCTCACGAAATGCTACAACTAACTAGAGAATAAAAATATGGTACGGACAGAAAGTACTGCAAAGTAAAGTAAGTACAGTACGGAAAGAAAATTCAAACTTATACAAACCGCACGATTTATTATGAAACGAAAAAATCAGGTGGTTTGTACATGTTAGGCTAATTTGTCCCCACTGTATTTTTACTTACTTGTTGGTTATAGCCTTTCGCTTTTATACTAATATTACTGAACAGAGATTTAATATTCATTGTTAAATGAATCACTTATAGAGCCAAGGATGAGACAATTGTCCATGTCATGTGATCTTATGTTTATAGCAGTGAATGTTCGATTTGATTAGGTCAAGAAAAAGAGCTCGATGGGGGGAAATAACGAGTGAACCTATGGAAAAACATTATTCACGAGGAAATCATCATTTAAGAAGGTCACGTGAAAACAATTTGTAAACCTACAAATGGAAATAGCTAGAGGACGTCTTAATGGAAACCTCTTAGCATGATAACACTAAGGAAAAGAAAGATTGATACCAAGTACAGCCTCTACATATTAATTTTAATCTCTTAGCATGACATGGACTAAAACATAATCCAAATAAGTAAGAAGCTGAAAATATCTTGAAAGGTTAATAAATATAATTGCTATTCAGAGTGATATATAAAAGTAATATGAAATAATAATGCGAAAGGAAATCAAATCCTGAATCGTCCGTAAAAATTAAACAAACGATACTGAAACAGAAGGGTAGGTTAAAAGTAACACGACACAATACGATTCCTATCAATTCAGATTCCAATATCTGAGTAAAATGAAGATTTATTACCGTGCACGAATTATTTAAAAATAATTTGCCCTGAAATAAAGCCGTTTTATAATTAATATCATTATAATAATCGCAGTATAAGCCATGCCTTTAACTAAACCAGAGAATAGCTGAGATAAAGCTGTTTGGATGGTAAAGTTAAGAGAATTTTTGTAAGAACTGCCAAAAATCAAGTTAGAATTGGTAAATGATGTCAAAAATGTACTCATAGGATAGAAAGTGATAGCTGAGAAGTGACTTGACTAAATAGCTGGCTTAAAGGTATCCAAGAAGATGGAGTAAGAAAGATAGAGGACTCTATTCTCAAATAGAGGGAGAAATTCTGCCTTTTGATTCTGAGATGACATTCGTAGCCACGGTAATGAGCCTAGAATTACGAGATGAACCGTTCCAGGGTGAAAAGTTGCCCCGGCTGAGATTCCAACATTTTCTGCAGCTCTAGGGCTCCCAAAAGATTTATAAAAGTAAAGAATTGAGGGAAAGAGGACTTTGCCCTTTTGCGAAGCGTAGCACGTTCTTGATATAATGTTGAGCTATGGAAGGAATCCGTGAGTTTGTTTGAAATATGTTTTCTCATTTCTTGGGTCCAGACTTGGATTTATAGAAAGCCCTGAAGAGTCAAAATTCACTTTTAAATTTACCTAAGCTTATAGTAGTTACCAAACAAATCGATCGAAGCTCTTGATGATGTTTACGGAAAATTAAACAATGAACCGTCTAATATTCTTTGAGTGAAGGTACTACCATCTAAACGTTTACGTATACTCTTACAACATGCCCCAGGGAGGACTTAGCGTACTAGCGCTCCAACTTTCAAGTCTTGGGTTCGAGTCCCGGCTATTTGGATTTTTCCTGCTAAGCATTGGTGTTCGCCAATAACAATGATAATTGTTAACTTGGATCTAATCGATGTCTTGCTCTTTCCATTAACCTTTCGTTAGTCGCGCCTAATTTTATAACACGAACACTTGCGTTGAGGATATACTTTATAATATGATATGGGTAACGAGTTATCATTATAAATGTATTTAAAAATGTCAATATTCACGCCGCGAGTACTTAAACAGCTGAAACATATCTCTATTACATCTACAAAATGATTTTTTTTTAATTATGCCCAAAAAAATTACATTAGGAATAATTCAACGTATACGTTAGTACTTGAAAAAAAAGTAAAGCAAGTCAACGAAAAACTTACCCAAATGGTCGCGCCTTGTGTTCGGTAAGGCAGTCGTCACTTTCCTCGTTTAATCGCTTTCGAAGGCGTACTGGGACTAAAAAGAAGCTGTTGACGCCTTTAGAATTAAACGAATAGTAATAAAGGGATAGATCATGGACCAAGGTTCATGAGACTACCCAGGAAGAAACGTGGCCCAAAAAACAATATACAAAGTAAAGAATACAACGGCGAGACTGAGGGAGTGTTACAGAAGTTGTGTATATTATTATACTCTTTTGATCTATGAAACAAATCGAACAGTGTAAATATCGATTTATACTGCGTTCCAGATTTCCTGGAAAGTACGGCAGGTGAAAACCGATCTTGAAAACTTCAAATTTCAACTTTGGTCTCTAATTTTATTCGTTTGATCGGGGAATTCTGCATAAGGGCGACCTTTACTTTGAATACTTCCTCTGACAGGGGAACTATACGTAGCATCTGGTTCCTTCGTAAGCCGTCGTTACTGACTAGGAAAACTGGAACGTGATGTAGTTGGATAGTGTCTCATATTGCTCGTGAAATAAATTAGTTTTAGAGGCAAAAGGAAATGGGATTGATTTTACCGATTTAGTCACAGCATTTGACTAAACTATCGTAAAATTTAACATATTTGACATTAGTCTTGTTATTGTGGAGAGATCAATGATATTCTTAAGAATGTAGTGTATGATTATAATATGTTGTATGAAGCTGCTATTCATCTAGAAGATCCCAGATAAGGAAGTAAAACTCTTATCGATTATGGAGCAAATTAAGCCAAGTAAAATCATATAAGGTATGCATATTAGTATTGATTATTATTCACTTGTTTCTAATAATTTATGCCCGAAAAATCAATAGCCCTAGCTAACATTTTCCCATGTACATTTATAGTTTTAAACGACTTTTGAATCAGAAATATCATGGTTGAAACCGAGATAATTTTTATCACAATATAAAAATCAATTTGAGGTTTTCCCATCCAACATGAGGTTGAATAATCCCATCTATCAAAATGTATGGGAGGATTATAGAAGGAGGACTACTTTTTCCACGAAAATGGTACAAGTGTTCCCCCTTTAGTATAAATTAATTGCTTCAAAATCATTTTCAACTTTTATGCCTGGATATAGGGACTCGAGAATTATTCATCTTGAAGCGATGCTTAATGTATTAATGTATAATCTTGGTTTGAGTGGAGATTTAACTGCAAACATCACATTTTAATTGAACACTCTGTCCAATTCGGCCATAATTTAAAATCGTTGCTGCGGATAATATAAAAAGGGCCATTATGGATAAATTTTGCAGCGAGCGATTTAATGGAAATTTACATCATCGTCATTGCTATCAAATTATTTCGTACGCTCATTCAAAAGCGATGAAAACTTCTCCTCAGACTTCAACTCCGCTCGGAAAGATGACAACCGTGAAGAACATTAAGTAGTGAGGGGGAAAATGGGAAGTCCGCTAAGGATCGAATAAATTTAAATTTTCGAGGAATGCGAAAACATTCTCGGGAGTCCTAGATTGGGATTCGAAGAGATACTCGAAAAAAGACGTTTTCGGAATCGTATCTTGATTCGTGCCCAGTGGAGTGGCCAAGATTTGTCTATGGGAGTGGTTATCAGTGCAATGAGGCCATTGCCTACAATGNAGCATTTAATAGCTGAGTCCTTCTAGAAACGCCTATCACTTTATTCCTCAGCTTCAGCAATACCTTTAGGATGTTGTAAATTTAGGTGACGCTTGTAATCGATTTGAGAAGAATGAGTTTATCTTATCCTTTGAGTTTTAATATCTCGTTTCTTTTTCAATTCATCCCGTGTAGTATTTGAGTGTACGCCGCACAGTGGGCTAGAATCGAAAAAAACTGCCCGAGTGGCTAAAAATAGTTTTTTAAGGTTAAAAAATTGAAAATTTGCTTGTGTATCAAGACAAAATAGAATATTGTGATTGTGTTTAATTCTTTGATTTGTGTAAGAGATAAGATAATAGCGGTGTAAAACTTGGCCAATTTTCATTGAAAAGTGTATCTTAGGATATTCCAGAAATACTTTCATGATTGCTACAATTTAAACGCCAAAACAAACAATAAAGAATTTTAATATGACTACTTTTGATTTATTGGAGTTTTTACGCTCAATAATGGACTTTTGCTTATTTACGTAACAAAATGACGAACGACATTTACGGCAAAATTTTGAAATATAGTAATAAAAATAAGTAAGAAAACGCCACCGTTGTATCAAGTCCTTTATACTACGTAAATATACGGGGTTTATGAATATATAATCTGAAGAAACTGTTTTGAGTTACCTGCTACCCTGGGATTGTGGTGGATTTTTTGACGGTGCGGCATAGGCCAGCAGAGTGCCACGGTCACCAGGACTTGCGCGCAACTTATTTGGCAGTCCTATATCTAATTAGAAGGCATTATTTATTTATTTGAATGCACGCTGCAATTTGGCCTTCTGGCCAGGTGGCAGCACTGGAGGGGAGCGTAACGTATTTAACAAAGGATTGCCTGGCATTCGTCCACGGACGGGAGAGAAAACCCTCTAAAAACCTACCGTAAGCACTCCAAAAATCATGTTATCTTGTCATATTCCGGCTGTAAATGTTATAACCTTCCACAGTAATCTTAGAGCATGCTAGAAAATTTTAATATAATTTTAGCCACTCAGAAGTTCTATTAATTTTTGACTTCAAGCTTAATTTCGAATCAATCAATGGACACAACTCTTGGGTTTTTTTTTTTGAAGAAGGGATGATACGTATGAGAGACTCAAAAAGCATCAATATATTCAATGAAAATGAAAACAAAAAAGCATAATTTGGTAAGCAAATCATATGATTAATAAAAAGGGAACTTGAGGCGTGTGAAGAGGGAATACGATAAAATGTCACTCAAAGTGTTTTGCAAGGAGATTTTCGTCATTCAACGTATTCGTTTCCACGGAGATTCAAGTTTCGCTTTCAGCCAAACCCCTGCGCGAAACTCTCGCGAGGGAAGTTCGTGAATCGAGGGAACGCCTACGCGTACGTGCTCTCTCACTGCAGAAAATGCGCTAGTATTAATTTCGGGCTTTTCTTTTGGCGCATAAACAGAGGGCGAGATGGAAGTTCACAGAGATGTTTTGAAAGACGAAAGGCAGATGAATGTGGATATCAAAAGGCCAAAGGGGTGGACGTTGTACTGATGGTGGTTCTTGAAAAGGGCGGTATTGAAATAAGGGTTTTAGGTAAATGAAGGAGGGGGTGAGGTGTTTGAAGACTTTGGGATATGAAGACCAAAAGGGTTATGATTTTCCTGATGGAAATGTACAGGTGTGGTTAGATATGTGTATCTCTCAGCGTTGATGTGTATCAGATTCCTTTCTTTGACGACTCGTTTGCTCCCCACATTCGCTCTCTCCCTATCTCCACTTTCTCTTGAATGCATATATACGGAGCGTGTCGGAAAATTTGATTTATGCGCAACACAATATATCCGTATTCAAATGCAGCTCTGACTTTGTAATGAAGGGCTGAGGACTTTGTATCAACAGAAATAGCAAAGAAACGTGATTTTAAAAGTTTTCGGAATCGTATCTTGATTCGTGCCCAGTGGAGTGGCCAAGATTTGTCTATGGGAGTGGTTATCAGTGCAATGAGGCCATTGCCTACAATGTAGAAGCTTGAATAATTCCAACTAAATCTAATGAAAATGATTATTGTTTTATACTGACATGTGTACACTGTGAGTCTCCAGCGGCGTTTCTAAGGCGTACATGCGAGATGTCATCATTTCAGAAGCTTTCGTTTATATTTGGCTTTGTTCTCATCAAGGGTGGGGTTGAATACCAAAAACCACCCCATTGGCTACTTCCCTGCTTGTGTCCATAATCCAGGGATGACTTCTGCTTGGTGTCGATTTATTCGTTATGCGTCTGACATGTGTTGCTAGAGATTTTGTTTTCGTGTGGAAGTCATTCGCATAAAAATATTTTCCAATGATAATGTATATATCTAATAACATTTAAATTCGTAATGGTATGCTAATAGCCAATAGGATTCTGTTAATTTATTCGACTTACTTTTCCTATATTTATGTGTTTTATTAAATCTGTCAATCATCTGTTACCCTTTGGTCAAGAAGCAACTATCACGAGAGGAAAAGATTTGTTTGATTCCCTTCACCTGAAAATTATCAGTTTTCCTTCGATAAATTGTACGTTTACTCACAGATATGACTGTTTCGTTATTTATTATATAGAGGAACGTCAAAGAGGTAATACGACTTATTCCTTAACCATTTTCGTTAACCTAAGCATCAAACATATTTTCGAGTTACAAAATTACAAGTAAGATCAACTTACGTTCCATAATATTTGAATTATTCCTGGTGTTCTCGTTGCTTAGTTAAAATGCGCAAGTACTCACGGAAACTGTTGTTTAAAATAGTCAAAATATCTTCAGCTGTCAGCTGCAGAATTCGTTATCTGAACCATTGGTTTGGAAAGTAATTACTTTCTAGCCCTGCTGAATGGAAGTCCTTCTGAACTGATAGTTAAAGGTGCTCGAGAATTTTGTTCATCGTCACAATGTATTCAAAAATATACTTTTATTCATTGAAGGCAAAACGATACTCCTGATACAATTTGAGTAGAAAAGTAGCCACATATTTTCCTACTAGCCATACGCTTTCTCAACAGCATATATCTCATTATCTAATGGATATATAGCATTCTGCTCTTCTACTCCGAAAAAAATTCATAACTTTCACCTCCCGAAATCAGTGTATGTAAAATGCATTAATATCAATGCTTAGGATTAGACATCTTTGTGAAGCGTAAAAGGAACTTTAACATGTCTAGATTCATTTTTGAGATGTATANACTTGGTTTGAATGATGATAGTAGGATATTTGCATAAGTTATACAACAAAATGGCGAACCCATATTTTACGGCAAATTTCCAAATAAAGCGAGGAAAATAGTAGTGATGTACCACGATGTACACGGGCTAACTTATACCACGATGTTCTTCGAAGCTTTGTGAATAGGAATCTGAAATAAAATCCTGCGACAATTTGCGACGCCAATTTATATTGAAGAAAGGTAAATAGGAAATTAAACGCTACAATGCTAAAAATATCCACCAAATTACTGTATGACAATATTCTGATGTTTTATTGATGGCATCATTCCAGTAAAACTCTATTGCGGAATAAATACAATACTGACAGGCCATTGGATAAAATTCTGTTTCGTCAAGCGCCCCTTTAGATTAGACGAGGGCTTTGGGGTGCGGCATTGCCCACTTTCGGAATCACTGTATTATATTATCACTTAAAATTAATTACTCTGTAAAAAGACTATTTATAAACGTATCTTGAAAAAAAAAAGAAGTGTATAAGGGTAAAAAAAATTTCAAAAAATTAAGTTTCAATTTGCCTATCTTACTATTTGTACTGTTTGGACATTTAATCTTAAAATTTTTCTTCAAATCTTTGTTATTCTCAGGTTTCTTTTGTGAATAAACTCAGACAGTGCCTAACATACAGGAGTGCGATAAAATCTCAAATAAATCAGGGCTTGCAATGAGTAAGTCCGAAGTTACGAGGAACATTTGCATACATATGTGATGTCGTAAGAGCGATCATAAATATTCATACATTTACATATGAGAGACCGAATAAAAAATGCCCTTCTCCCACTGGAAACCGTTTCTGTGTTTATCTCGTTATTTCTTACGGAAAGTTGCAACACGGAAGGATTTCGTTGTATAATCCCTAATTTGCTGGATAATTGGAATTTTGGAGAGGAAATCTCATTCTACGTGCTTTACCCACTCTTCTTCCTTATGCTGTCCGCTTTCATATAATTTTCCTATTCTCTTTCCCACTTCATCCGTCATCTTTCCTTCCTATATACACTACCCCACCCCCCTTCACGCGCCTACCCATTCTTTTCTCGCCCATCTATCTCATCCAGTTCTTTTCTCCGTCGGGTATGTGAGTGGGGTCACCTACCTGTCAAAAACTTTCGAGCACGCCGTCATGGATATCAGAAAGTTGCTTTGGACGCGGCAGCGAGTACATTTTCCCGCGGTTTTTCATCTTCTCTCTGTGAGATCCCAGAGAAATTCCCTTTACTGTAACGCTTTTCACTTCGGTCTCTTTTCATCCCCTTTTCGGTTTCTCCGTTTCTCTTTCAGTTGATTAGAAAAAAGGGAAAGTGTATCTTTCTCTCTTTGCGGCCTCCAAAACCATATTGTCCTAGCCACACTTTTTTTCTTTGTTTTGAAAGATTCCTCTCAAAGTGCCGCTGAATGTAAAAAAGACTCGAATTTCTGTTTGAATTCAGAAGACGATTATATCTTTCTTTCCTTAATGTTGCGATGTCGTCTAATTTGCAGTTTTGTTCTCTCCCTTCTTTATTACGTGCGGGTTTATACGACAGTGAAATAATATATACATACTTTGTATCCAATGTTTACCACTTCGCAACTTTCATTTCATGGCATTAGGAGGAATTAATTCACCTTAGTTCCACAGCGTAGGAAGGAATTATTTCATCTATTAGTAATGACATTATTGATGAAACTTCGAGGATATTCGTGATCTGATTTTGTATCTAGCGGGTCAAAGGTGAGACAATTTAACCGGGCTACCCTTTTTTAAATCAAAGCAAACTCTAAGAAAATTCAAACGGCTTTCTCTCTTGAACGTTCTAATCCTGTACTTGTTATGCGCGAGGTGTTTCGTCGAAATGATGATCTGCTAAAACTCGTTGGCTTAAGGCCGCAAAGAATTCTGCTTTAATGAAGAATGGAGGATTGCGAAAGGGGTTAGTTCAAAACGAATGGGAAGGGCGGCGGTTTTAGATCATCTCTCGAGGGAAAGTCTGGCCCTGTGTACCGTTAAGGGGAAATTGGAATCGGACTGTAATTACGGGCTGGACGTGGGCAAGAATGAAATATCTGCTGATTAGCAATTCCTTGAGCAAGGCTAGGGCATGCGTGAGTAGAGAAAGGTGGATTTCAGGGAAGATAAAAATCGGAAATGGAAAGGAATGAAATTACGTCTTTCCGTTTCTCGTATTTCATACTCGAACTTTCTCCATCGATAATTTTGATAAAATGGAAGATCTAGGGATAAATGTATGTACGCCAGGTTGAACTTCTACTGTGAAATGAATATTCAATTCACACACGGTCTACGGTCTACGGTCAAAATCTCATTTTGATTTTAATGTGGCAATAGAAAAATTTTCTTTCTTAGCTATCGTCTCAGTATTGCTCGCGACTATGCTGATAGGAATGGTAATCTGCTATGAATAGCGTAAATTAAAGCGATTTTCTTGTATAACTCCTCGCAGAATGTTATGAAGAGTATAAAATATAATGCACATAACGCGGGTTTATTTCTCTTATAGAATTGTGGCTGGATGGGAAAACAAGTGCTTAGTTTTTAACAAGTGTTCATTTTTCCCAGTAAAGAAAAATATGCATATTACCTCACTCCTCATTTTTCTTGGTGAAGAAAGCAGGTGTATATTGCCTCACTCCTAACTTTTTCTAGTAAAGATCGCGGGAGTATATTGTCTCACTCCCTTCCTTTTCTAGCGAAGAAAGCAAATGAATATTACCTACCTCCTTATCAGGGTAGTAAGCCTTACTCTCTTTTGGTAGGTAATACCAGCGGGGCTTGAGGTTCAAACCGATTTTCTGGCTGAATGCAGACAGTCTTTCAAAATCCGGGCTATATACAGGGAATCAATTTCTTTGGAAAGATTTTTTCTACGAATCGTTTTCTTTTGTTATATAAAGTACTTTAAATTAGCCATGAAGAAGTTTAGTTTTTGTCCCATTGAGAAAAGAAGAAATCCAAATAAGTATGATATGGAATGTATATATTATCAAATAAAATCTCACTATTAACATCTGATTCCATTTTTCATTGATAACCGCTAGTTGTAATAATGTTTTTATATGAGCTTCGGCAATTTACATAATTCCGCTTATGTAGGCCCTCATCGGGAATCGGACCCAGGACCACTTTCACCAAAGGCAAATGCTCTCTCACTTAGCTCTCCGGGGGTTCTTGACCACCGCTGAGTTTGAACGATTCGACTTCATGTAACCTCTACGTAACCTTTCTAAGAGAGGAACATTTTCTTCGAATTGTGGTGACCCAGCACCAAGGTATCACCCTTGTGCTTGTTTTTAGTGTATTATCAAGAGGAATTAAGTCCTAGTTAATGTAAATCTTGAATGTTATCAAGTACACTTCATAATAAAATCTTATGAAAGTCTGCAGCCGGCCACCATCGTGTTTGGACTGAGACACAATAAACTGTCGTCACCGCCGCCAATTTCAATTAGATATAAATTTCTCGCAAATTATCGTACCAAGAAAATTTTGATATCCTTCAGTTATCTTTTTAATACATGTCAACATAATTTCATTGAAGGTTGAAAGCAACTGATTATTCATTGATTGACGGAGGATAATGAATATAAATTCTTTATCTCCCTCTATATTTATCCTTGTTTGTTGAATGAGTAACTGACCTCAGCTTTTTTGCCGTTATTGTATTTCTTTTCTGAACGCAAGTAACCATTTTGGTGATTCTAATGTTATTAGTACCAATAAATAATTCTTATTGTCATGCTTTCAACATCTGTTTCATATGATTCTATTTTCAATGGTTAACTTCTTATAGTGTGGAAACTTTCCACGCCGTTACATGTCTATTTTTTAGCACGATTATTTATCAATATTCTTTTTCCTACTCTTCCAGGTAATAGAAATAATTTTTTTTAGTTTCGCTATTATTATCAGTATGTTTTTCCTCTTCGTAGGCTGAGGAAAAATTTTTTCCTAAACTCTTGAGTTAGGATTTTTATCCACACACAGTTTCTTCCTTCTTTTCTGTTTTTTACTGCTCTATCCTTTACTTTAATTAAAATTAAATGGGTAATATTTAAGAGGGAACTTCGTAGTCCCCATCTCGCCTTCAATAAAGGCCTTTCTATTCTATTATTCGCAGTAAGATGTGACTTGTTTGTCACGATAAAGAATTGAAGAATTGTTTCGCGGAGGTAATGAATGTTAAAACGGGTCTTGTGGTGGAAAAACGGTAATATTCATCACCGAGGCAAAACCAAGTCTTATAGAATGAACTACGTAATACGGCGCTATAAACCCTAATAAACTGCAAATTTATTTCGAGCAATTCCCTTATCCGATCCCTTCCTTTCATCAGCATGTAATTGAACGGAAAGAAAAGAAAGTCAGAGCCCCTCCTCCGAAATTCGCTAATAAGGAAGAGGTAATGTTTATAACGGAAAAACTGCTGAATGAGGATTGCGAATGGGCAAAGGAGTGAAAATAAAACCTTTTCGTGAAAGGAGTTTTTGGAGGGTTAATTACTCGAGAGGAAATCGGAGTTAAAAGGGTAAATGAGGTCAGGGAAGGACAAAAGGAAGGGAACCATAAGAGCGTTAGTGGAGAATTAAGATGGGAATGAAAGAGCTGAGGGGTAGAATGGATAATGAAGACGATGGGTCGTGCTTAAGCTGGTACTTGATTGCAGATGGGAAGCTGTGATGATTATGTCCTCTGTAGGAATAGATGCAAACACTTATATGTAGGTATTCAAGTGCTTACGTATTAGTGAGGATGCGTAACAATGGGCAGGGGCTTATCCAGGACTTTTTCCCGGCATGGGTTAAAAGCAATGAAGTAAACACTGCATTTCTACCAGTCCAGACATAACATTTTCCATCCGAAATCTAATGAAAATACATACTGATTTACTTCAAGATACACTCCCTTTGAATCCCAAACGATATTTTTATGGCATAATTGAGAAAGACCATCCTCATACATGTTTACGTTTGTTGCTGGCTCTGTTCTCACAGAGGGTTTGATCTCCCAAAGCCACCCCTTCCCTACGCCTCTGGCTATGGGAAAATTCATATGTTTCTACTTTTCTCTGTACGGACGCACTATCTTTGATCAGGAATTCCACTTATGGCCCGCGGAGCCCATAGCAGTTGTGGATTACTAGGTTTCTATATTTCATATTAAGTGTTGAACGAAATTAGGTGTAAATAAGTAACAAGTTAAGAGGTTTGAAGCATTATCTGTAAAAAGACGTTCATTGGCTAGCGAATGTGAATGGTGCAGGTGATTAAGGATATGACATTTTTCTATGGTGTCTAAATTGAAGCCTTTTGCAGAAGAATGAAGGATTGTAGGAGTGAAATTGAAAGAATGATTGTTTTCAAGGAGATGACAGGCAAAGTGGGATCTTGAGGGGGCTCTGCTCCATTTACTAATTATAAGGGAGTTTCATCTTTAAAGATTAATTATTCGTTTAAGATTTTGAATTTCTGCAGGTTTCGCAAAGGCACCAAAGCTGTTGTGTCATTTTATTTAAATCTGCTATCCGCAAATATTTGTTTCCAATATTTTTTGTTCGTTGGTGTTTTTGTTTACTTTACAATCTGTGTTTGCAGGTCTTTCACTTACCTGTTATAATAACGGGAGCTTTCTTCTGTCATACACTATTTAAAATTATTATTCTCGTTATTTAATATCCTTTTATATAGTTTTCGGGAATTTGGAACGAATGCACGCATTCATACCCTAGCGAGAAAAAAATCCAGTTGGCTGGAACTTGACCCCTAACTTTAGATGGTACTCAATTCCTTTCATAACCTGAAGTCGATAACGCAGTTGCCGAAATGCAAATTCGGAATGTACGGCCTCAGCAAAACTTACAAGAATCCTAAGCCCCGTTAGTTAAAATTTCATAACAGTTATTTTGCTTGCAAGCTACGACTTTTCGGAGTTTTTTTTTCAGAACTTGAACTCTCAGTGCCTCGAATACAACTCTAGATTTTCCACATTGGTAGAACGAACAATTTCCAACCTGTACTCAACTTCTTGCTGTTTTTTCCTCACCAAGGCCCCTGTTACTGCAGAAATCAAATCGCATGTGCGACCAAAACACGGATCGAACTACACACGTACCGTTCCGTTGCGTTGCAGTCACGGATTTTTCTCCATGCACTGAAACACTTTTTCCGCTAGTTTTTGTACAATTGCCGCTTTGCTCATGCCAGCTTGGCGCAGCGTATAAATGAATGAAATTGCTTTAAAGTTACGAAATAAAAACTTATTGATCAAGCATCTCAGTTGGATAAAATCGATGTGCGAAGGCGTAACTTTGTGGAAAGGCATATAAATAAACCAGAAAACTTTGTATTTTCCACAAGATTTATTTGGACGACCGGTTTGACTTCCGTGGAAGCATTATCAGGTAACAAAAAAATATCAGTATAAACTAAAGAATCATTCATGTTTGTAACCTGATGATGCTTCCACGGAAGTGAAACCGGTCGTCCGAATAAATCTTGTGAAAAATGCAGAATTTTCAGGCTTATACATCTCATTTGGTGCTGATGTCAGGGACGTAGCAATAATTTGTCTATAGTGGGTATAGGGTGACCGATAGTACACTTTATTGCCTACAATTTGGGGGCATGAAACCATCCTCAAAAAAAATTTAATAAAAAAATTAACTGATTTATTTTAACATTTATATCCTACGATTCTTCTTCGGTGTTATATGGCGTTATTGCGAGAAGGAATGTGCTTCCATTTACTGTTGTCTGTTCTGCAACGGGGGTTTAAACCCCAAAACCACTCATTTGTCTACGACTCTAGCTTACTCTTATTTTATAATTCGTATTTTGCAGTGATTAATTGAAATTCGGGAGGTTTGAACCGAAAACGTGTTTTTCGCGGACTAGTGGGAGTAATAACATCGTTCAAATGGATCATTTTCAGTTGGGAATAGTAAGTATCAATCTCGCCCAAAATTATCTATCTACCAAAAGTATCTACATGTACGCATGTAAGTTTAATTTCCGTGGTCCACTTATGGGCGTAACTTTTTACGTCTTTAATTAAGGAGATACATTTTTAAGGGCCATTAAAAACAACTCTCGCCTTCTGACTCAAACGAATTTTTCCAAGAAACGCTCGGGACGCCCTTCACCTGCCATTTCCTCGCGATAATTATTTCCACCTTCGTTATCCACTTTACATCTGATAGCAACGAGCATTCGCCGGGAGAAAAAAAAGGCCGCTTCATTCATTTCGCTTCGATTTTCTTCGTTTTTTCCAACAAAGGGGAGTCTTGGGTTACTGGAAGACGTGAAATGGCGAGAGGAATCCCTCCGTCCTTAACAACGCGAATGCAATTTAAGAAAGAGGCGCATGCATGCATAAGCATTTCCACATCAAAGACTTCATTTTCCGTAGTCGGGGAGGAAGCCTCCGTAAAATTAACTTTTCTCCAGCGCACGAGGAAATTGAATCATTTTTACTTTGCACTCGCATGAATTTCCCTCCGAGATTATTTGAGTTCTTTGTGTCTCTTTGCCTCCGCCTACTCAGAATGGCACATTCTTTCAGCCGAACGTAATTTGCAGCATTTGGTCAAATTGGAGAGGAGGGGACTTATTAGAAGAAAAGAACATCAAGCGAGCTGCTTGTTAAGGAGATGGAGAGAGTCCAGAGTATCTCGTTTTGCTTATTAGATCTTCCAATCCAAAGTATAATACGGTTCGTGTATTTGTTCCTGAGCATTTGTATCTAGTTTTTAGCCATCCCAGTGTTTCTTCCTCTTCTTCTCTCTCCATGTTACACTAATGGCTCGATTCACACTCCCGGAGCAATAAACCGAGTTAACAGTGCATGTTTTCCGTACCACCTTTCTGAATGTTTTCCTACCGTAAAAGGGTATTTTTATTGATAATTATCACCGCAGTTGCCAATTTAGGCGAATTTGTCGCTAGATCTGGTGACTTTTACCTTCTTTTACCGACTTTTTTTTCAATTTTGGTGACACGCCGTTTGGTGAGCGTCTAGGGTTATCCATGAAGGGAGATTTCAGCCATGGAGTAAATACTTAGCTGCTTACAATCAAGGGGCGGTAATAATTCCGCCCTAAATCTAAGGAAAATATAAAATGATATATTTTAAATGCATATCCTGTGAATCTCCGGCGGTGTATGTGCTGCATGCGAAATGTCATCCTCTGGCATACTTTCGTTAATTGTTGATTCTGTTTTCGTGGGGGGGGGCTTTAAACCCCCAAAACCGCCTCCTTGGCTACGTATCTACATTCCTTACTTTGCTTAGCATATTCTATTATGTCGATCGTTTTCTACCTACTCTTAACAAGCTTGACTAATTGAAAGTCATTTTATTTTTCGACAACTTAACAATATTGTTTTCTGGGTTCAGCGATTTAATCTAATTTTCAAGGTGCACATTGCGACATTTGGCATCTATGATTATAACGAAATTCTTTTATTCCAATTCAGTGTAAGGAGAAAACTTTTACTCGCACAGTTTGTTTAGGGACTGTTACCAAATATGATTAGACACCTCATCTATCTACGTCTACGTAAATACTCAGAAAACTTCCCTTCAGCATGAGGTAAGGGATGCAAAAACCGAGAGTTCGAGTTACCTCTTCAGCTTATTGTTATCCCGTACCGTTCGCGAAAAAAAGTCACTAAAACGACTTTTCCTCGAATTAATTTATCTTTTTTACGCTAATTGTCCTATCGGCCGATGTACCAGGGTAACTAATCCAATAATACCTTATTTCCCTTCCTGAATTCTCATTCCTTTGCTTCATTATGTCAAATTCTTTAATTATTTGTGGAATATTCTATAAATACTTTATCTGTGCATTATTCGGTTGTTGAATAATCAGCTTCCTGATCTCAAATTCACTTTATATGACCAACGTAAATATACCTAAGTTCACTTACCTTACGGCAGGTTCATGTGCCAATATTCCCTAACCATTTCCATTTCTCCACCTCCTGGTAACTTACCCTACAATTTCATAATCATGTCAGACAAGGGCAAGCAACTTTTGTCTTTCTCTACCCCTCTACTTTTTCCCTGCAATATACACTTAATTACATTCTTATGACCAATGTATCCCTTTGTAAATTAAACGTTTGCTGAAGAATGATCTTGTGCTTTTCCGGCGAACTGCTTGAAGAAATCTTTCTCGGGTTTCCGTCCGGGTCAGGGCGTTAGTTGGAGACAATTAGCAAGACTAATTCCCTCTTCCCTAACTATTATCTTGTATCCTATTATTTGGCAAAGTTAGGATCAAAGGAGCAGACTCCTAACAAGGATAGAAACCAGAGAAAGATTTCCTCAAACGTTTGCGGTTTACTGAGGATAACACGTACGAAAAATGTGAATGCTACCCAAAGTTACAGGGGAAATTATAATCATCCTATTATTTAATAAATTAAATCAAGTTCAGAGGATTTATCCTTAATTTAAAACATTTAGTACTTAACATATTTGGAATTATACTTTACAAAGTTTCAATAAGGCGGGATACCACAAGAATTTTGCATGTTATAAGTTTTGAAAACTCTATCCCGAATCCCTGCTCGTACTCGAAGTATTTTGCGGTCTATTTGGTTGCTTGGAGAATACATGTTAGGTGGGAATAATTCAAAGTTATATTTCAGTCACGCGAAAACCGCGATATTTTCTAAGTCATCCTAACAAAGTTTTATAGTTTATGTTAGCTTTATTTCAAAATAGCCTGGATTATGATGATTTGCAAGTTTGCAAGACTAATTCCCTCTTCTCCAACTATTATCTCGTAACCTATTATTTGGCAAAGTTACGATCGACAGGAGCATACTTCCAATTAACTCTCATGCCAGTGGTACATCCATAGGTGAATTTTCGAAAGTAAGGAATTGCGAAAAAGATTTTGTGCATCGAAACACCCACCACATAGAGGGTTGGTTTGAGTTTTGTAGGAGCACCCACATTTTTGCGGAGGCACGAAAACAAGAGGGAATAAGGGAAGCGTAGAAAAACACTGAAGAGATACAAGCAATTTATATTGTGCTAAAAAAATAAGCACTGTGTACAAGTATGGGCTAGTAGGAAGAGGAAAATCTTTATTAATAAAGACATCATTCCATTTTCACCAACTATTTTTCATTAAGAATTATATAGAATTTTAGGGCTCAACTTTTTCGCTGTTATTATTCTATCCTCATTAGCGCCCAGCGTCCTATTTATGGACCATTTGGTTTTCAAAAATTTCTTACTGAGTTTCCGCAGCAAGATACTTCAGCATACGTGTGGTAAATTGCGTGAAGACTGATGAAGCTATTCTTTCCAAAAACATGTGTCCTAACTTGAATTCAGCGGCATTTACTAGCCTGTGATTATCGTCTTCCTCTTCACTCTGTAACTTTGAATGCACTAGTAGACACTATAAAATTTGTGAAAGGTAAGCACTTATTATTAACAATGAGAGTCGTTCTTGATGGATGTAACTCTTTATTTCAAAATGTGATTTTTAAAACATTGATTTTTACGAAAATTAGGATGATAAATATGAGTAGGATGCTGGTCGTTGTGTAAGATGTTTCGTATAGATCCACTGTTTTATTACGTTTTTTGTACATATTTATTTTCCTTCGTAATCAGCTTCTAAAATAAGTTTTAAAACGTTCGTAACGATGGAGGATGCAATTATTTATTCTGGGAGGAAGTAGAAGCAGATATAGCTGCAGTTCCTCCTAAAGTAAATGAATTGACGGATGAAGGGGAAGTAAATAACGATGGTTCCGAAGTACTTTTTGCGGAATATGTTGCAGGAGCTGCAGGGGATTTTGTGAAAACAGTTAATCAACTCACAAAAGATTCATCAGCATCCCCGAAATATATCCACCCTGCTAAAATGGCACCAAATAGGGAAAGGCAGAAACAAGAATATCCCAATTACCCTGCTCTCCATATGGCAGGAGCTACGACTGTGGACAGTTCTGATGCTGCAAAATCAGTTTGGAGAATCACGGAGAAGGTTATTCAAGGAGTTTTCTGTGAAAATACACTTGCTATGACTGTGAAGGAAAAGAATCCGACATGTAACGCGTCTAAAAAGTAAACAAAAATTCGCAATTTCTACCGATTCTACCTAGGCCCCTCTTACTCCGAGCCCGGAGATGTTACATATTACTAACGTTACACTAATAAACAAAAACAATCTAGTGCAGTTAAGTAACATTTAGAAAAACAAATCAACACATAAAAAAATCAGCGACGACCTAGTGCGTTCATTTCCACATTCTCTGAACGTACATCGAGGGCGCAAAATGAAAATAGTTTAGGTGACCTGACACGATAAGGCGTGCGTCTAGGAATACTCCCAAGGAGAAACGGACATGAAAAAAGTCTGACGGAACCGGGACTCGAACTCGGGTCTCCCAATTGCCGGGTGGTTGCTCTATATATAGGATCTCTATCTATTACATAGAGAAACCAACCGGCAATTTGGTGACCCGGGTTCAAGTCCCGGTTCCGTCAGACTTTTTTCATGTCCGTTTCTCCTTTGGTACTTCGAGGTTATCTCCCTAGAAAACTTCAGTGAATCTCCCAACTGCAACATAACCGCACTCGAGCCACGGTAGATAAACCTCAGCATTAGGGTTAATCGTGTATTTTTAAGATCCCGAGCCTTTCCGCACAAACAAGCGGTACAATTACCCTCTCAAACATTCTCCGCAATCAGATCTCAACGTAGAAACTCACAAATAACACTGACTCTAAATGGAGCTCGAGAGGAAACTTTTGAGAAGGAATCAAAAAACATTAATACCGAGGGCGAAAGGGGCGCTACGGAAAAGATCGGAGTCAAAGTCGTTGAGAGTTAGACACCGAAGCGGCAGAGGGAGGGAAGAGGAAAGGATTAAAGGAGCCGGGAGAGATTAAAAAAGCGAAAATAATCCCCGAAGAGAGGGACGCGCGGGAGGCGAGCTTGTTGGGAAGGAAGAGACGAGCGTGAGATAAAGGTGGTGCGCCTTGTTAACACGGGCCTTGAGAACACTCGGGAATTGAAAAAAGCGGAAGTTGCTATGGGATACAATCGGGAAACAATTACGCTTCTCTCTCTGCTCCGGAATCAACGCAAGGATGATATTCCCGGAATATAAAGACACGAAGGAGGACGAGGTGAAAGTGGATGCAGGGGAGTAAATAAAAGGAAAATACTATAAATAATTACAGCTTTACAAATAGAGAGATTTACAACTAACCCTCGGTCGGTTTAGCTTCATAAAATAAGGATAGAGGAGTTTTAAGCAATCGAAGAACATACAGGGTGGGGAATTCGTGTGCTACGTGGCCGCTATGGTAGCCGTGAAGACCTATTAGGAACCCTGAAAAATCTTCTAGATCTACATCTATATATGTACCCTACAAGCCACCTTTCGGCATTTGGCAGGGGGTGCATTTACCATCACTCTACTTCTTTAACGGTTTACTTTCGCGTACCGTTCGCGGAAAAAATGAGTTTTGAATAGATTCGTTCTAGCGTCTATCTCTCTGACTTCTCTCTCAGAATCAGAACGGCCTATGTAACAGGAAGAACGCATCTTACGTGATACGATTACGATTTAAACGCTATTTCTAGGTAATTTTTAGTTCAAGTATAAATTATTACTATTTAACGCGTTCTTTTTTAGTTATTGTAGTCAGTGAGCAATGGTTTTTTAATTTACTTACTGATCTTCTGTATTTATGTATATAAGAATTTTGGTGAATTATTCGAGTTAATTGTTAAATGAACATTGTTTTTGTAGTGGTTTTAGATTATTTCTAAAATATAACTGTGTAAATTGAAAATAAACGTAGTTTGCAAACTATTTTAGTTAATGGAGGAGCTGGAGATGAGAGTCACTGGTATGGATCGGAAAAAAACAAATTCTCATGAATAAATGTAGCTCACGTATCAAAGAAAGTCAATTGAAAGAGGTACGGAAGAAATATCAGGATTGACTTTAATAGAAAATAGGAAACTTGCGGTGAATTTTCTAATTAAACAGCTAGGGAACCTTAAATATTTTAGAAGAGAGGAAGGAAAACATGGGAAGGAAGGATTGAAGTAGACGTAAAAATGGAGAGAGAAAAGGGAATAGGGTCCAATAATAAAATAGGGATTTTTTTATTCCGAGCGTGGATTCAAGCAAGGGTGAGGACAGGGGAAGGGTATTGTCTCTCAAAGACGGGGAAGGAGCATAGCTCAAGGGTCGTGGAAGGGAAAAAGGGGTCGATCTGAAGAACGGGTCTGTGGAATTATGTTTAAGTGCGTGGAAGGGATGGAGCGACCCTGGTTCCAAAAAGGGAGGGTGGACTCTTTTTTTTTTAAGAAGAGAATTGTGGGAGAGGTAGGGTTTTTAGCTCGGCTATCTCCGGGGTTTGAGACGGGTTGGATTCGGGGAGATATCAACAGTATTTTTTCCCGCTACTTTTCTGGGAAAAAAATATACTTGTAGAAAAGGTAGCCGAGAGGGGTAAAGGTTGAATAAATTCTTGGGAACGTTCCTTTTCCTTTGCGTCATTTTACCCTTTTCTCTTTCCCCAACTACACTTCTTAACCTTTCAGCAACTCTATAGCTGCCCTGGCCTTCCTCACCGCAATTGCTAGTTCCCTTTCGCTATACCATCGACTCAGTCCCGTAGTTTATTCTCATTTCCCTGTTTCATTTTGTTATCTAGCTTCTTTCCTCAGTTGAAATCACCTCAGATTTCCTTAATTTCAGTAATACCACGCTTATGTAAAAGACTATACATATAGAACGCAATTGTAGAGATTAAGAGATGCAAGAATTAAGGAGGGTTTCAGTCGAAACTAAGATTTAAAACATTAAAACTCTTTATAAAAAGTATCCAAATATTTTACTGGGGTTAATTTGAGCAAACTGTTAATGAGACATCCGTCGTCTGTAAAAAACAAGTTTTAATCAATAATATTTGTAGTCATAATAACGATAATTTTTTACAATAACAGCAAAGATTTATCACAAACATTTTACAAATATTATGAGAATTACAGTATTTTGAATGTAAAGTCATGAGCGTTACATTTAGCATTTAAGCCATTATTGACAAGCAAATGTTAACAAAAACTGTTAATACTAATATTATACAAAACATAAAGTTGATAAAACAAAGAAAGAAGGGTAGATGTATCACTCTACAGGTCCCCATGAGCAACATAAAGGCTCGTCAGGTGACAAAAAAGTTTTAATCGTACAGTTCTCTGTTTCTTAAATTGATATGAAAAGTGGTAATGTATTAAAGCATATTTAAACGCTACCTTGGGTATTACTTAAGATTGTAGTAACCATTTTTTACTTCTCGTTTCATTGTAGAAATTTTTTCTAAAAATTTTAAATCGCATGGTACATCGTTAAAAAGGATAATCACAATTATATTAAGAATTGAAACTTTAGAATAACCCTCACTACGTCCCTTTTAATAGTTATTATTGTTGAGAAGCACGAGCAACCATTCTCTGGCCATAAAATTAGCCAGGGCTCGATCCCGGGACCTTCGTGTCGGAATTCCAGCACGGTAATCACTCCAACATCACGGCCGGCCAGTAAAGCTGCAACTTTTGAAGTTAGCCGTATAGTTTACTTTTCTAACGTATTAATAATTACTTGTTGATACATTGTAAATTTGATTTACAGTATATTGACTTCTAGATTTCTATAGAGTTTATAAAAATACTTCTTATTCTACTAATTCGACAGAAACTTGGCGTTGACATTTGAGGATAAGATTTTCAAATTTCATTAATGTTAAACCTTAATTTAGACACAATTTCAATATCCTCGGCTTCAACTGATTACTGAAATTGTAGTGATTAGGAAGTCTTCCTCGAAGTATGTTAAGCCTACAGCAACTTGGCAATGAATAGAAGTAGATTCCTTGTTTTAAAGTGAAAACTTAGAAAGGCAAAACGAAACTTTAGCCTCATGACCGTCTCAAAATCGCTCATTAACACTTTAGCAAATAGTGAACTCTATAATTTAGTCTTTAAAACGGAAACTGTAGTTACAAATCACCTTTGCTAAAATATTCATTAGGAGTTCACATCATAAAGGACAGAAAGTTTCGTTGCTTTTCATTTCTTTTACACTTACAGTTTTCAACTTTTCATCATTTAAGATTGAGATAAATTTACTTCCCAATACTTTGTAATCCACCATTGAGTCTTTGCTATTAATTCATGTCAAGTCTATTGTCGGACGTTTCTTGAGGACTGATTATTTTTTCTCTGATTTTTCCCCGATGTTTTATAATTAATTATACAGGCATATCTCATTCGACGAACGAGGAAATCGGGTCCTTTAATCATTCAATGGATGGATTTCTTGTAAGAGTGTACTTCAGTAGGTTTCCCGTCTCCTATCTGTCTCCAATCTATATTTCTAACCGATCTCTCTATCTTACCCTCTTCCACCTTACGATTTGGGTTCGCCCGGGAATTGTCGCCCTGATGGGAAAGGGTAATTGATGTCTCGCAGCCTTTCACCAAGAAAATCCACCCCCCTCCCTCCTCACTTTTGAGGTTTTTTGGCGTCTTGTCAGGATTTTCTGGACGATTTTCCTTTTCTCTCCCTTGGCTTCTTCGCCTCCCTTTCTTACTCTCTCTATTAAACAGGAGAAAAATCGCTCTTCGGTGCTCTTTTGATTCCGAATGTTGCTCCCTCTTTCCTCTTCATTTCGGATTTCTATTGATTCCATAATTTAACTTTCGATTCATTCTTCTTATTTCCTAGGTACACTAAATATTTTTCATGAAATTTGATAACGTAATTTTCATTTTATTTGTTTACCTCTGTGATATTTTGATTTTATATATCAATTAATATTAATTTGGAGTTTATAAATCTATTGCGTTGCTCCAGACATTTCCAATTACCTTTCTAAATATTCCTTTCCATTATTTGAAGATTTTACTTTGAATTGTAAATTTTCTTTTTTAAATTTTGGGTATGAAATTATTTGAATTTTCTTCTCATTTTACTCGAAAATTTTCTTGTATTTTTTTTTAATTAACGTGTATTTTATTTTCGTGCATACTATTTGTAGTGATATACTATTTGTTGGGTATATATCTTTATATCTGGCTCCCGGATAGCCAAGTGGGCAACGCGTTCGACTTCGGCGAAAGCGATCCCGGGTTCGATTCCCGGTGGGGGCCCTCGTGCGAAATGACCTAAGATGTCGAAGCACATTTAAAAATACTACTACTACTATCTTTATAGTATACTATTTGTTGGGTTATTATCTTGGAAAATTTGTTTTTTTATGCTTATAATATTTGTTTTCTCGTTTATACTAAAGGGCACATGTTCTTACGTCTTTTTATCTGTTTATTCAGTATGTTTGTACATTTTATTCACATCCTCCTTTTTTGTGATTTTGCTCCTTATGTGGGTACTTCTTCCTTGGCTACAATTAGGTACTTTAAAATTCATTACCAAATTTTTTTGGTAAATTCTTGATACTTTTTATTATAGCTTACACATTATAGAAAGATATTTGAACCATGAATAAAAGCACCCGATTTATATTGCGCATGGAAACATCAAATACATATATGTAACAAACAAGACGATATCACATTATTAACGTCAGGTGCACAACCTACGTTTTGACTATAAATTCCTGCTCTACGTACTAATAATATAAGTTGATGATGGTGTAACTTAAACAATCATTTCACCGAAATATGAAGCGAACATTTTATCAACAAAGCAAGCATTATTTTGAATGGCATGTAAATGAAAATAATAAATAAATAATTTAATATAAGAATTAGTCAATGCGAAAATTAGAAAGAGTGCTTTCTTCGTACAATGCCTTTCGATAAATTTACGTCTTCTAACATCCAATTTATACATAATTTAACTTTGAAATAAATCCATTAGTCGAAGCGAACTTTTGAAAATTAAAACTATATTACGTTGACGATGGGTTAGGAGGAAGAAAAGACTTCTAGGTATCCATCTAGCCAGGAGCGTAGCTAGGGTTTGCCTATGGAGTCGGTTTAGAGACATGGATTACGAACTGTGTTGCCTAGAATCCAGGAACGGAAATACTTCCGCCCAAAATCTAATCAAAATCAATACTGATTTATATTAACATGTATACCTTGCGATCATCAGCGGCATTTATATGGCATAATTGGGAGAGGAAACCTCTTTCAAGCTTTTGAATATTGTTGGCTGATTTCTAGGGGGGATTTTGAACCCCAAAAACCCACGCCTCTGCATCTAGCCCAAACGAAGCCGCTAGGTATTCTTCTCTTAGAAGTTGCGTAGTCACTCAATTTGTTTGCCTCCTTCGCTCACTTCTCCTCTGGAATTATTTTCCTCCGCACGTATTTTTAACTTCCCCTTGATTAGGCGAAGCGATGAAGGTTTTATTTTCGCGTGGAACGAATATCTATCGCGAAATTTTTTAATTAGAAGGAAAGTGATTTAGTGAAAGGGAGAGGGGAGTTTTTTCAAGGGAGCAGGAGAGGTTGAGGGATGGGGATTCGTGTCCTTAATGGAAAATTAATTTTTGTCATCTGATATTTTTCCCGAGATAAATGAGCGTCCGCTACTCTTACGAGATCCAAGTTCTTGGAAGCGCGTGGGTATTAAATTTGTAATGTTCCGAGACTAACAATGCTTGAAAAGTTAATTCGTTCGTATAATTAATGCTGAAAAAAGTCGGCGTTATTCTTTCGTCGTAATTTAAGTTTATTCCGCATGCTCCAGTGCTGTCTTTATTTATGAAGGAAGGGACGATTAATTCGTTATGTGAGACGTGAGAGGTTGGTGTTTGTTTTGGTGGATCTTAAATACAAGGGGATAATTAAAGGAACTTCGACAGTGGAGGCATTTCTTTTAACTGGTACTTCTCCGTCTTTTATTTTCAACTACATAAAAGGGTTCTTGGTAAAACCATCTCTCCAGGGAAAGAAGTGCTATAGAATACCATATTTAGCGTAAGGTAGTTATTCAAAATGTAGACATTTATCAAAATTACGATAAAAGTCCTTTTTAACTGAAAGTTCTTATTTAAAAAAGAGTTACTAGGAGATGTTTTGTAAGTTGTACTAAAGGAAATGATACTATTATAGTATACAGTCCTCAAAGAAAATTGAAGAAGAGGCAAAGTTTCATTGGTAATAGATAACCTTTCCAAGGGTCATACTGCCAGAAAATAATGTTAATCTGCAATTTTATTGCTCTGTAAAGGTTAAAAGTTATACGCTGTTTTATGCTCTGTATTCAGTAAAAATAAATGGGATATAATCTCGCAATATCTACTTTCTGGAAGAGAAATAACAAACCTGAATTTGAAGCATCGGCTTGTACACAGGGCGTCAACAAATCATATGCATTAATTAAACTTTGCGTGTAATTCATTTTTTACACAACTAACATTTCAACACATCCAACGTTTCAATATTTTCAACGTGTCAGCACATCTACAATTTCGTTAGTTATATAATTAAAACTCATCATACCATCTTCATCGTTATAACGTCTTCTTTACTTACCAAAATGGACTTCTCACCTGTCTTACAACCTCATTGTCGACGGATCTTGTTTGAGTCAATAGAGATCTACAGTTTAGACCGAAAGTCGTCGAAAGATTAGATTACTTGATTTCGATTTATTCGAAGATACAAAATCGGAACCAGGTTCGATATAAAAGACATACAAATACATCAATCATGCAGATAAATTCAAGGGTTCGACCCGATCCTTATTTATTCTTAATATTCCTCTTATCCTTTTTTCCTTTTTATCCCTGAAACATTAATTTGCTCCAGACATTTCCAATTACCTTTCTAAATATTCCTTTCCATTATTTGAAGATTTTACTTCTTTGTCAACCATACTCTCGTTCGCCATATCTACGAAGATCATCCATGCACTTGCACGCCTTTGTTGGGCGATATTGGGACCAAAAAATCCCCTTTTTAGACCATTTGCATGATACAGTGCAACATAAATAGAATTATTTCATATTTTAGGCAATAATTATATACATAATGTATACAAATTTTTAGTAAGCGCGAACAAAGAAAACAAAGTATGCAAAAATGATGTAAAGAAAAATGTGTGTATGTACGGAAATTACAAGTCTAATATATGCAATAGAACAAAATAAATAAACCAAAAACAAAAGCTGGAAACGTTGCAACTAATCACCTGGAAATCAAAATAGGTATTACAAGGAAACTAAAATTTTAAATACTACGCAAGAGGGTTTGAAGATTGAAATTATATAAATGTTTTTAAGAATTCTTTTTTCGTTCACTTTCATTGATTAGTTAGTCAGTACTGACCCTCACGTCTCCTTTACTTTGCCATACTTTTGAACCCTGTGTAACTCATTACCATTAATTATACTGTAGTCATAGTTTTCTTAATCCACCGATTAGCATTGTATTCAATTAATGAGGTACTATCATTTCTTCATTAGAATCGGCTCTCCAAATAACAAACAATTGACGTTATAGAAAATACACAATTTCGCTCTATATATCATATCTGGGTTTACTTATAGTTTTCTGTAAGCGGTGCATATTTATGTTAAATGTTGTGAAGCTCTTACATCTAACCAAACATCCAGAATTTATTAAACATTTCCGGTAGCCTATGGGACACGAAATCCTTCTCACGATACTTTGAAAACTTCGCAACTTTTAACTTAGAGAAAATAGTGGAAAGGTAATGCATTGCCGTAACAGCATATGGAACAGAGAAGCAGATGCTGTAGGAAGAACTTTGTAACACTCCTGTAGTTTCCCAACTCAAATAAGGAATAGCTAAGTAATTTTCTTGGATAGCTTCCCCCTTTTCGGTTTCGTGTACTATGACTGGAATTCTTTGCAGGCAACCTCGAACAAAAATTTTATTTGTGAAAATTCGCAAAGTTCCCGGAGAAAAGAAGTAGCACATGTAATCAAATACTTAGCGGCTCTGAATATTCACTAGTTAGTGGGAATATTTTCAAGGCGGAGGTACTTTACAAACTTCCCGGCTCATAAGGTATTCTGGAATCTATTTTTAAAGCTTTCCGGCATCTACGTCAACTTCCATAGTTTTCGGGAGCGCAAATATACCCCTTAATATTTGCAGAACATGTTATTCGGCATAAAATTCTCAACATTACTCTATTTTATTAAATTAAGCTACAGAGGCGTATAAAAGGGGGTTTAGAGGGTTCAAACCCCCCATGACACAGAGCAAACAATTAATGAGAGCATGCGAGAGGATGGCCTCTCGCAATTGTGGTGTACAAACACCGCTGACGATTCGTAGCATATACATGCTAAAATAAAGCAGTGTCTATTTTTATTATGTTTTACGTGGAAATATTCCTGCCACTGGATCGTTGGCGATACAGTGTTTATTTTGGCCTTATATCTCCCATGAATTATTCTTGGCTACGCCCCTTGAAAAAGTTATTATTGTACGCAGCGGATAGGAATAATCTCAAAGAAGAGCGAACATAAAAATGTTTGACAGACCCAGGTTCGAGTCCCGATGCTATCAGGTTATTTTCATATCTAATCCACCTCGCGATTGAGCATTAGACACATACATTCTTCTCTTCCATGCAACCCATGCAGTTCTTCGTTATTATATTATCTATATCATATTTATTTTATAACAGTATACATATCGCGTTTATTAGTATAAGGTATCTATAAATAGGTTATAATAATTATGCGTGGGACGTTTAAATGTAGATTTTAAGTTAGTTATTTGGAAATCGACCTAAGTGGGTTACCTCACTTTTTATTACGGGACTGATATAAGGTTAATTGGGTAATTAAATCATTTAATAATAGCAATAATAATTTTACTCCTTTAAAGTAATCAAATTACAAACAAAACATTATGCTTTTAGAGGAATATAGGTATCACATTGATAATAAGTATCAGCTTCGGGGTTACCGACTCTTCATGAAATAAAAAATACAATAAAATATAATAAAGAAAGTAAAAGAAACTTAAGATCAGTGTCATTACAAAAAACAAAACTATTGAGAAATAACGAATAGAATGAAATGAAAATAATGTACATATAATATAAACATTTATCACCTTCACAAAATCCTATTAAACAAAAATTCTACATCTTTATGATTTATATGTCATTCTGTAACTGCTTTATAACATTCCTTTCATTAGTGGTACTAACAATACTTCCTGGCAAAAAAAGAAAATAATTTTGAACATAAATATAGATATCGACTGTCTAAATAATTCATTATTAGGTTTTTTGAGTTGAAAACTTATGTGTTCAAAAATTATAAACTTGCAGTTTCTCCCTTTCTCCTCCTCGATTGTAATACATCCTTAATACCTCATATACAAATAAATGTCTTAGAGGTAAAAGTTTACACCTTTTAAATAAACGGAAGGAATGCACTGTCCTGGGTGCTCTTAGCATAGCTCTCATGCACGTTTTCTGCTCAATCACTTAAGGTTTTATATTTGTTGTATATGCTCTCCCCAACAGAGAATACCTTACTGCAAGTTGCTGCATTTGCATGTTTACTAGACGAGCATGAAACTAATCCCTCTCTTATTCCACACGTAATACAACATTACGTGGTTATGCAGATAGAACATGCGGTGCCGTAACCTGTAGGTAATTCATTCACTTTTTGCATTTACTAAGTCTTTCAAACAAAAGCGTTTAGAATTACTCATTGATAAGAAAATCTACTTTTAAAGTGGCAAAGTTGTATGAGTGCATGTTGATCGTCTTAAAGCATTTACTGCAGCTTATAGTTGACTCTCAAATCATTTAAGCCTCTTTGCATAGTAAAACCCTGCAAGACAAGTTACGCTAGGGTCCTGTAGTAATAATGTGCCCCGGCGCCTTCGGATAACGTTGGATTGCAGGTATTATAAAGTTTGATAGAGAATAATGGGCCTTGTAAAAATTCATAGGACAAGATGCACGTTGAAAAGAATGCAAGGGCCTGAGGGTTCTCATCCAAGTTTTCATGAAGAGCACGACCCGAGTCGTGCAAATTAGAGCTGAATTGAAGGGGAAGGATGGGATGAAATTTCCAGCTACGCCAGGGAACTGTTTGATATGGAAATAATGAAGTAGAAAAATTCGTAATTTCTTTCGCAGAAATCCGAAAATCATAAGAAAAATGTGAAATTTTTCGGGAATTCGGTTTCATCAGTAAAAGTTTCAACTCTAATTTAATTACGAACGACGAATTGGAAAATGTGAAATGGCCAGAAAAGGGTACTAGAACATTAATTTTTATATTATTGCTTTATTAACGCTTATCTGACTTTAAACGAAGTTAATATCCGAAAAACGTTCTATGTTTAAAGCATAATTTGTATCTGATAAAAATGTATCTGGAATATCGCGTGCGCATCATTTTTAAAATTTTGAACAGATCTGAAATATTTTGAAAATGTTTGTGTTAGTAATGAAAAACTTGGTGAATTTGATGTGAACACGTACCAAACTGTTAGATTAGATCATATTACATTTTAATGAGCATTAACAATTCCCATTGATGCATAATTATGATCTTTTTTATAATGAGACTCTTCTATATAATATCATAAGCGTTGGACATACAGCGATTTTGTCAGTAATTAATTCCTGCACTTTCAGCATTTTATATTTTCCAATAACTATTAAGCGGAATTCTAGTTGAGCATACTAACAAATTTACATAATTTTAATGTATCCATAAAAAAGGAATTTATATCCACCGTATTTACTTTAAGTATAGGATGGGATTTCTTTAAACTCAATATTTCCATATAATTTTTGATTGATTATTTTCGTGTAGACTCGTCAAAATTTTAAGGCGATATTTCCTCCTCTGATATGTTTGTTAAGCATTGAAACCTGATCTTAAATCATCATCAAGTCGGGTAGATCACGAGGTCTACATTAACGTTTGAGTAGGTTTACCTACCGCGTATAGTCATGTTGACCCAAAACTTTAATTCTTTAATCTGGAAGCCTTTCAGACGTGAAATCCGAAAGAAAATCATGAAAATTTAATGTTAAATTTTAATAATTTTTGAAATATATTTAACGGCGAGTTTTGTAGCGAAATTTTTGAAGCAGTGAGTAGTGCATCAATCATAATCAGCGGTGAATAGTGCGTTAATTCAGTTATTAACTTGGATGCCATTGACTCAAAATTAAATAATAATATTTTCTACCGTTAAAAGAATTTCAAAGAATAAGAAATGGTGAAAACAATCGCAAGTTAAGGTAAATCAAGATTAGCGGTTTCAGTAGAACATACCTATTCTTGTTACCTTAAATTTATAATAACGCAAACGGTCTCGTCAGGTCATAATGCATGTTTAGTCAAGGTGCAAATATTTCCATAGGTTTTTACCCAAAGAATGGCGTATCCGAGTGCATGAGTAGTTGGATTTAGTGTTCGTGAGAATAACACCTAACAATTGTATCCGTAACTGGGCAAGGGTATGCGGGAGGAAAATATTTTACACCATAGTGGAGCTACGGTTAAAGGATTTAGACATTTTTCTGACTTTAAAATCAGTCCTGGCTCCATTATCTCACACTTTTGTCGCACTAAACCTCTAATTGTAAAAGATTCACTACAAAAATCCATGCCAGTGTGGTTATTATTGTCATCATTTACAAAACACTACAGATAGGTGAAATTTGATACTTACACAAATTAATGTATAAATGACGCAATTATTTACAATGAAAATTAAGGAACTGACTAAAATAAAAACAAGTAATCAAACGTTTTAATTTTTTTCAGTTCCTCATGACTTCTTACCACAGTCTTGCCAGAGTCTATCGATATGATTAGAATGAAAGCAAACATTATGAACCATGCAAGATAAACGAAGGATTGAGGTAAATGAAATACTTTAACAAATTCACCTAGAATTAGGAAACGTGTGATATATATGCTTCACTATCTTCTTCGTTCCCCTGCCATTATTTGGAAAGGTGTAAAATATTGTCCCTTATTTTGGTCTCTCCCCGTTCTCTAGGCATATGCACCCGACTTGACTAATTAATGCTTAAAAATTATAGCACAAAAATGTCGCAGATTCTAAATCGAAAACACCTAACATCGCATATAACCCTTTGTCTCCATTTTTATTACAGTAGTTGACTCACCACCACACACTTTCACCCAAAAATCTAAATACTCTTAATATTTTCATGGTCGTGGAAACCATAATTTAACAGATATCCGCTTTTTTCCACTGGGGGCGATGGCATAGGAACGTGCTCGGCTTCACAGGGGTGCATTAACGGGGCGGACGTTCCCCCGGAGGGTTCCTTTCATAACTTTTACCGGAAATGTGGCAGAAAATGAAGGAATGGGAGAGAGAGAGAGAGAAAGATGGAAGAGAGAGAAACAGAACACCCTCAATGCAAGCGTATCCCTCAGCAACGGGGATGAAAAAAAGCACCATATATCATAATCACCATTTTTTGCAATCCATGCAGAATTTCCAGAGCCATAAATTCGAGCCACGTGCATCTGCGAAAGAGCGCTAAGGGAGCTCAAAAGCGAACTTTATACGAATAAAAAAGCAAACAAGGGAGGTTATTCTTCATTATCGTTCCATTTATAAAATTCGCGGCGTTATATCAGGTTGGTTTCGCCGGGGAGGGAAATGCTCGGCCTATCTCGCGAGCGGTGCCACTTTATTTTTCGAAAAGGATATGCAAACATTCCGTCGCTCCTGGCGAATAATTTCTTTTCGGCGTATTAAAATGATTATCTCGCGAGCGATCTTTTCTGAAGAGTTTTTGCGTTTGATCTGCGAAATCAAAAGAACCGGGTGCCAGTTTGAAGAGCGATATGAGAGAAAATCGCCAGCCTTGTTTGATGTCACTCTCTCTCTCTCTCTCTCGATTACGGCGTGCTTCCTACTAAAAATAAGCTGTTCCGAAATGTGACGGGAGGAAATGACATCAAATGGAATGCGTTAAGAAACATAGTAGAATTATAAAATATGGAAGTGGAAAGGACGAGAGATACGTAAAGAGCTGCGAGAGAAGCTGTAGTTAGGTATGAATCCGACTATTTACATGATTTAAATTTCAAATACTTTACATTTAATTTTATCATTTTCCTGGTAGGGAATTGTTGATTGCATTTGTAAACAATACAAATTTTTGATTTGGACGCAATTTGGATTATCTTACTTTTCCATTAGTGTTATTATTATTAGTGTTATATTGCCTTTTCTCACTTTTGTGGACTAATTTCGGTTCTTTTACGGGTATTTACCAAGTCAAATACCTCCCTACTGCGTTCTTAGTAACTTTCGTACTGTGGAAGTTGTTTTAAGTATGACTGCATTTTTAATATTTGAGTGGGTGTTATTATTTATTGTTATTATAATTATTGTCAGTGCTAATATTAATTTGATTAACAAAAATGGCATTACCAGTGCATATTGCACTCATTTAATTGTCAGAAAGGTATTCATTCTTGTACCAGAGAGGAAATAAGAATGGCAAGTTTAACCCAATCTTGCATTGATCATATATACACTAAAGGAAACGTTGAATTTATTTTATCAGTAGCAGTAGTTAGATTTAAAACCTCATTATCTGATATTTATTATTTATTTATTTACTGATCCTTACTTGGTTTGATGTGACTTATTCTCTAAGGGATCTCAGGCGTTACATAAAAAATAATAGATCTAGATTATTAATAATATATCTAGAAATTCAGGTACAAACTCCTAAATGTGAATTGAAACACAATGCCACAGAATTTTGTTAATGTACATAAACCATGTGATACTTTGATCAAAATTTTTAATAATGTCCATAAGCTCTGTAATCATCAAATACATCACAAAGTGGATCCTAATGTATAATAGGGTTTTCAATGAAATGTCTGCATTCATATTAGTAAAATCTGCGATTTTTAAGTTCTGCATGCCTATGACTAATGAAATATAAATCATTTAATTTGTCTATTTCGTGTAATCGTTACATAAGCGAGCTATTGCTATATTCAAGTTGTCAGAAAAAATGATTGTAATAATATTTGAAGATATCCGGAAGATTAAAAACCTCATAACCGCTAGCATGAGAAAACGGTCTGTCTTTGAGGAACGTGGCCTCAATGGTGCAGCTCTCCAACGTAAGAATTTTGCTCGTGCTGCTCCCTAGCGGCTGCGCCGATGAATCATAAGCTCACCTCGTTAAAGAAAAAATCCCCATCCTTTTCTTTCTCATTTCACGGATGCCGATCCGAAGAACCCTGCGATGAGGAATATTTCACGCAACCCCCTAATATCCGAAGCATCTTACCTACGGCGAGAGGGGAAATTGGAGAGGAAAAAGTATTCTCCCGGAAGAAGCAATTTTTCTTCACCTTCATCCCTCCCCCATTCATTCAACTCCCTTTGTTTTCCTATGGGCCATGATATATTACTCTTTGCTCAAGAATATGAAGGCCGGAAATGGTTTCACCTAATTCCCTTACGGATTCTTCCTTTGCGTTTAGTCTTTAATAGGAAATAGAATTTATTTATTTATTTTCATCTTCACTGCAATCTTCACTTGGCCTTTCAGCCAGGTGGCAGTGCTGGAGGGTAGCATAACATATTAAACATAGTATTGCCTGGCATTTGCCCAAGGACGGTAGGGAAACCCCTCCAAAAACCTCCCGTAGGCAATACATTATATAAGACACATACAGTACATACATAAGACACGTACAATTAAGTACATACACAGAGTTACATAAAGATATATACATTTAGATTTAGCTTCTCATAGAAGGTTAAACTTAGATAATGACATGGAAAAAATTATAATAATACAATACAGGGATAATATTGTTAGTGAATAAGCTAGCTTACACGAGTGAATAAGCTGGCTTACACTCATGTAAGCTAGCCTATTCACTAACAATATTATCCTTTCACTGTATTATTGATAGAATCAATGTATATAAATTCATTTCATTGTTTAACGAGCGCTATTAAATTAAAAATGAGTCAGAGATTAAAGTCGTCATAGTTGAAAGGAAATTACTCGTTGATGTCGCGTAAGTTGGAAAAAAACCTTTTCTAATTCTTTGCTGCTTAATGCTTTTGTGATCCGTACTATGAATGTACATTTACGTATGAGGAACAGTGACGTAGCAAGGAGGGTTCACGGGGTCTGACACCCCCTTATTGGCGATACATTTTCGATCGAAGAGAATGTGCAATATTCTGGAAAAAACTTAGACTCCCACTTACAGGAATTTCTAATTATGCCCCAGGTGTGATGTATTTATAATATATGCAGAATATTACCCATTATCATTTTTCTTTTATACTGTTTATCACCTTAACCATCGATAAAAATAGATAACTTTTATGTTAGAAATATTTCACGCACTTTTTGCAATACATTCTCATCTATATTTGATCCTTAGGTTTTCGTCCATTTTCCTGTTTTCATTCCCTTATTATGCTTATCTTTAAGCTGTGTTATGACTGTTTGGATATACCTTCACAAGAAAATATTGAACGGTGTTCTATTAGTAACGATCACAATCTAATGTTGCTCGTACAACGATGTAATTATTTAAGTTAATAGTAATTTACGACTTAATAGACACTATTCTCCCTCAAAATGTACGTCAGTACGGTAAAAGCAGCCGTATTTTAGAGAGAATAATTCAAAGATTTCATCAGCATCTTCCATGACATTGTAGATTATATATTTCTGAAATAACTATGTGAAGTGCCTTTGAAATTCTTGATTGTGGCTTTCTAATGCTCTCAATTATAATCTACAATTCTACCGATTATGAAAGATAAATAGTAATGGATACATAGATGGAGATATACGTATGCATTTTTAGTGACGCACTCTACATAAAAATATTAACATGTTATAACATATTCGGCTCATAATCGGATAATTGCTTATTGCATATTAGTATCGTAGAAAATCAGCGTAGGGCAATTGAAGATTCCGAACGCCCTGAATTTTCGTTCGCTAAGCGTTTAATGAACGTGATAATTTAAACTTATTTTTTTACATTCTACGTTTTATTAGCAAAATTGTCAATTACTGTATGAGCAGAATTCTGAAAGAATCTGCAAATGGTATGAAAATGTGTACTCGGTGGAATCTGAAGAGAGTACAATATTTTGTAATTTCCAAACGGTAATTTAGGGTGACTAGCTATCCTAGTATACAAACATCATCAGGCATGAAAGATGCATATTGGATATATATCTTGCAATCTTTACCAACGAAATTGTGTACACTCTTCAGCTGTGGGAAAATATTTGTATTCGCCGAGAATTGTATGGAGAAACGTTGAAAACAAAATCAGAGTTGAATAGTTCAAGGGCTCCCGATAGCTAAGTGGGCAACGCGTTCGACGTTAGTGAAAGCGGTCCCGGGTTCGATTTTCAGTGGGGGCTTACGTGCGAAATGACCTTGGTTGTCGAAGCACTTTTAACAATAATACTACTACGAATAGTTCAAAACTCAAGGTGTACAATTCCTATATATAAAGCACTTGGAGTCCCTGGAAAATTGAAATTAGTATTTCGAGTCTCAATACGCCATCCTATGCGTCTCTCTTCATTTTTACGAGCACAATCTTTCAACTCTCCCTCTCTGCAGTGCGCTCCCTCCGTAATTCAACTTTATCGCTTCGCTTTTATTTATTTCTTCGCTTGTTTTCTCCCCAATTTCGTTCCGTCATCTCCTTCCATCTTCTCTCTCCCACCATTCCTTCTCCTCCTCCATCCCGTAAATATACGAGCCGATGTCTTCGATCCCTCCTTTAATAAAGACGCCTTCTACAATTTTTTCCCTCCCTCGAATCTTGGAGACGCTTCGCATATTTATTTCGGAAGCCTTGTTATTTTTGATCGTCATTTTCTCTCGAGAGCTTCCTATCTGACGTTCGATCGGCTGAAAAACCATATGTCCCGTCCTACGCCAAAGAAGATCTCTATTTCCAAAGTGTTCTCGTCGGACTTATAGGGAAGGCGAACCCGGTCTCACGAAACGGTTTCCAATAAGGATTACGTATTTTATCTGAATTTAAATTGTATTTAGAGCTCTATTGGATCAGTTAAAGATGTATATCTTAAGTGAGACATGCAGGGGCGTAGCTTTGTCCATGGGGTCGTGGATTTAGAGCCAAACACTGGGCAGGAATGTTTTCGCCCAAAATCTAATGAAAATATCAACTGATATCTTAAGTCCGAGTCTTCAGCGGAGTTTGTGTGGTTTAATTACAAAAGCCTATCCTATCGCATGCTCTCCTTTCTAATCGGCTCAGATCTCATGGAGCGGATTGAGCCCCCAAAACTATCTCTTTAAGTTAGGTTTCGGAGACAAACTGTTTCAGTAATTTTCAAAATATGACTTCAGTCTCCATAGGAAAAGTTTTAAGTTGATGCAACGTCCTACAGAAGACCGAGGACATACTAGAGGAACCGAAACTGAAATCGAAATCGAGATAACTTTATTGTTT
This sequence comes from Ladona fulva, assembly GCA_000376725.2. Taxonomy (NCBI): domain Eukaryota; kingdom Metazoa; phylum Arthropoda; class Insecta; order Odonata; family Libellulidae; genus Ladona; species Ladona fulva. The sequence continues at coordinate 108,217 of KZ308902.1, read as the reverse complement.
CCGGAAGTAAACAGGCAACCCATTCCGAAACATTGAAATTCTTTCACCTTATCACATGGAAAACCGTTATTTATTCCACCCAGATTTTTGGTTCCAAAAATATACTCTACGAAAAAATTACGTAGAGGATCCCATGTAAACTATGTGTAACAGCAACTTGTTCGTGACTTTAATGAATGCTTTATGTTTGAGTTTTATTTTTATTCTGATGATTATTCTTTTAGCCACAGTCATTTTCAATTCAAGGTTATATAAATGATCAAACCATAATAAAATCCAGAATTTTTTTAGACGGAGCAAAAAACCGGTTTATGCCGGTTCGATGTTCGGTAACCGAGCAAAAGGGGAAAGAAACCAACATTTTATGTTTCTTCGAACCGGAGCAACAACCAAAGCTAACAATATAACTTGAAAATTTCCAAAATGATATATAACTTCATTGTAATAATGTTGAAAAGGTTGGCATAGAGAAAATGCATTTCATTTTAAAGTAAATAAATTGCTGATCGCAATTTAAGCTGTCTCTGGTGCTCATCACACATTGAATATCAGCAGGATGGAAACGTGTACAGTTTTAGCTGTAATACAAACTTTCATACTCGCCATTAAACTGAATTTATTACTAAAACTTCTAAACGTCTTCGCGATGCACAAACTGGAGCAGAACTAAACATTGTGAGCAATACGGATACATGGAGCTCCGAAATATTCTTAAAATCGCATTTTAAATCCATTAACGCCTTGTTTATTGATAGGAGGCGACATAACTCACGAGCCGTGACCCAGATGCTTTCAACAATTCATGGCTCGATTCCGGCGAACTCCGACGACCTTTTATCATTAAAATGTTCCGAAGATGGATGTTTCGCGCGCAAGAAAATTCACAAAACCCTTTGAACCGGTCGAACGTTCTCGGTCAAATGCGATCGCCGGGATTTCGCTCATTTATTACTCGTTCCGTTCGAAAAAAGAACTTCTGCTTGACTTTTGTGATGCGAAGTGCTTCGACACAACGTCGAGTGAGAGGATTTTGGTAATATTTTCTTTTGTCGTTCTTATAGGAACGCTGTTTTCAGTAAACTCTTTGTTTTCGCGAAATAATCTTAAAACGTTATTATAATAGAAATGCCATATGAAATGTTACTAATATTCAGTATTTCGGTTTTATTGTGATGCATAAAAGTAAATTAAATTCCAATCGAACTAGATGCTCTTAGTCTTAATATTTGTTTCTTATAAATATATTAAGATTATCATGATATACATTTAATTATAAGCTTACGATATTTTTCTTATTATTTCCAGATTTTGAGGGTCTTTATTCTCTTTTAGTTATTGCTATCAGTAGGTTAGTGCAGAGGTCGTCAACGTACGGCACGCGTGACACACTTGGCACGCCAACCAATTTCCAATGGCACGCAAAACTCCATGTTTTACATATAAATATTGATATATGTTGTAGAACAAGCATATTGATCTTGATTTGTATAAAAATGAGTACGTTGTTGTCACTCTGAAGGATTTGAAACCTTAAGTCGGCACACAGCAAAAGGTTGCCTACCCCTGCGTCAGTGCAAGTTTCTCACACTCTCTTCCTTGCGGGCGTATAAAACATGACTCCAACATCTATATATTATAAATATTGGCGCCGTTCCAATCCATGTAAACAGGCATCTAAAAATACCTCTGTCGTAAAAGTGATCTATTAAATAACTATTCCACTTCAGAAAAAGAACGTTTCAAAAAATATGCGACAAATATGTAGGCAATAACATGCTAAAAGAACACTAACAGAAACGCGGCTTGTTCACCAATCGGTTTTAATACCAACGACCTTTTGAGTTTCATCAAAAATATTAGAAAAGTGATTTGATGCTATATTTCAGGATTTATTAAAGAAGGATACGATGAAAATTTCCGAAAACCGCGATATAAATAGCATATTTTACGACGAAATAATTCTTCATCGCTTGCTGGAATACGAAGTTTTAGCAGAAAAAATCTGAAAATATTTTCATGGGTCTCTGAGCGCAGTAATATGATTTATTTATTTTTCTAATATCATATCTTTCAAATACCATTTTTTCGAAATAGTACGACTTTAAACCCCGTTTCTTTCTTTCTATATATATATATA
>KZ308902.1:81109-96105 GCA_000376725.2 Ladona fulva | reverse complement strand
TCCGAAAATGTATTTCCTCTGAATTTATCTAACAATCGCAGCCTAGCTTCTAATCTCCTTTCTTTCAAGGATTCCCAACCTGCGTCTGTGAGCATTTGCGTTACACTTGCTTCTCTATCGTAGCACTTTTTAACAAAACGTATCGCCTTACGCTGCACTTTCTCGAGTTTATCATAATGATATATGAAAACAAAGCAGGAATCCAATTTATTACATTCAGCGTGTGTCAATCACCAAAAAATCAAGAGAATGAATTTATTTTACACCCTTTCTTATAGTTAAAGTAAATTTTCTCTCCGGCTTACTTATTAACGTTTTTTTCCAAACGTCGACCTACTTTGTCGCGACAGCAAAGTAGCAATAAAAGGAGACTCGGATTCCGTTTAGTTTAAATGGCTCGAAGAAAAATTTTTGCCGAATCCGTTTCGATTACTAAGCCCTAAAAATTTACGAGGCGTGCGCGAAGTGGGTCGACGACGCGGTATCATTTTTGGCGCGGAGCCGTGCACATTAATTCCAACCTGAATTTCGCTGATGCGTGATTTGGAAACCAGGTTAAATTCTTTTCTTTCCTCTGCTAAAGGTCTAGTCCAATAACGACAACATTTTTGGTGGAGATTTGAATTACTTCAGAGTTTTTTGATCGATTAATATTTCCCACTTTTTGTCGTATATTAAATTATAGATTAAAAATTAGGAATAATTATAGTGGTAAGCCATTTAATATCTTAGTTAAAGTGTCAACCATTATTTGACGCGAAATATTTTTTTTTGGAACAGTATTTTTCCTCCGTCTGCTCTTCCTTCGACGTGCTTCATTTCACAGTCAACGTTACTTCTACTTTACTACTTACAGAATGTTGACAAATTTCCCTCTCTTTTATAAATAAAGTGTTTATTTAGAATCGTCAATCGATGTTATGCTAATAATGAACGGGAATGTAACTTACATTACCTTAGAAATTATTCTTAAATATCATTTGAATAAGGCCAACCTTTTATCTAATTCTATCTAATATCAATTTTGATGAAAGATGGGTTGTTTTGTTTTTAAAAAAGTTCATTTAAATTTTATAATTCCAAAATTTCCAAGTGAAGGTTTGTGAAATAACTAATTTAATGTATGAAAAACGTAATGGCAGAGAGTTATAAATTTATAAACTCACAGTTAAATTTGAGTCGACAATTATACCAACCATCCCCTGGTTTGAAGTATTTATCGACGCATTTGTAATAATTTAAACGTAAAAAATTTCGGAAAGGTCTCTTGTTCCCGAAACGTGATCATTATCCTTACAGAAGCCAGATTATTACCGAGAAGACATAGTTTAGTTTATTGCACGTTTAGTGCTTTTAAATATTATGGTTATGTATCGCCTCCATATCAGCAGAGTATATTGCTTAATGATATCTTCTGTAAGTTTTACATGCGTTCTATAGAAATTGGACTTAAGAAACCTAATTTAAACTTTTAATGCTCTTTATAATACAACTTACTTAGTGAGGCACTTGGATAATTGTAATGGTGCATGAAATGATGAAAAGGCTTACCAAACTGCCTTATCTAACTGAAATTCTCCTTATTTTCAGATTTGCGTGGCTTGAGAGAATCTCTCCTGCAGCAGCTACTCTGTTTAACCTGTAAGTAATGTGACGTTAGTTGCACAATATCAGCTGAAGATTCACCGCTGAAAGATATCTCTCTCGCAAATATCCAGCTCCGATTTACTGATTTCATAAGTGCTATATATCAATTGTTTGGTGTCAGTGAATAAAGTGCTCCATAGCAAAAAATTGTGTGAAAGACCAAGGATTCAAGGCACCGGATGACCTTTCATCCAACTCCAAAAGATAAGGCAAGGCACATCACCCCGTCAGTGTAACAAATATCCTCAACCGCTATACATCCGCCTCGGAAAGATCCCCAAGAACGACACGCTACAAAAATAAGCGAGCCCCCTCGCGCCGTGGTGAAGTCACCGGAAGTGCCGCCATGGCCGCACGCGCGCCGTTGCAGCTTCCACTTCCGGTGTGGGAAAACCAAGATGGCCGCCGGGGAGGTGACAGGTGAAGAGGGGGAGGAGGAGGAGGCGGCGCCCGCTCGCCATGGATGGCCCCCCAACGCCACGGAAAGCGGTTCACGGCGCCCGCCCGGAAGCGCCCTCCGGGTCGTCGGAGACGCCGGAAGTGGAGGGATGGGTACCGGGATGTGGTCCACCGCTAATGTTGGCGATCGCCGCGTCCCTGTTCCTAAGCGCCCCTTTAAGGCCCCTCATCCCCGCACCGCCCCCACCATCGCGCGCGTCATTCTCGTGTTCACCACCCTTGTCGCCATTGCAACCATCGCCACCGCCCAGCACCACCACGGATACACCCACAAGTACAGCACAAGGGTCGTGAGGACAAAGTACGGCGCCCTCAGGGGTGTCGTCGTTTTCCTTCCATCCCCCAACTCCCCAACGGCCTCCCAGTCCGCGCCCTCCGCCTCCTCGGTCTCCGCCTCCTCTTCGCCCGCCACTGGGTTCTCCCAGAGGCGGCGGACCAACGGAGGAGGACCTGGAGGAACGTCCAAGTCCGTCAGGTCTGTCCACTCTCCTCCGAGACCTACTAGCTCCTCTAGCGCCCCTTACTCACACACCCCAACCTTCGGAGATGCGACGAACCCGGGGAGGGGACAGTACGGAAAGTTAACTTCCACAGTGTCCACCCTGCCCACCTCCGGGAGGCACCCAAGGTCGGCCTACTCCCCAGAACCCACCAAGGAAGGGGGGCCGTCGAGCGTCGCAACCCCGGGGGACGACGCCAAGTCCACGACGCTGACTGAGAGCGCGGAGTTGAGTACCGAAACGGGGAACAGTTCCACCTACTCAGAGCCCGAGGCCACTAAGACGGTTTACGAAGAGTGGGTAAAAGGGGACAGTCTAGATTCTCAGCAAAACGTCCAGGGGGAGGAAGAGGAGGAAGTGGGGGTCGAACCCGAGGACTCCCGACAGGAGGAAGGGGTGACAAAAGGTGTGGGGGGAGGAAGGAGTAAGTGGAGGAAGGGAAAGAGGCGAAAGAGAAGGCGGAGGAGGAGTGGGGCTAGTAGCAGACGTCCTAGACCTTTCAGACCTGCCAGGCAGAGACACCCGTATGCAGTGGAGGCTTTCCTAGGTGTGCCCTATGCCACGCCCCCTTTGGGGAGATTGCGGTATATGCCACCCTTGACCCCTTCGCCTTGGAGGGGTACCAAAGTGGCAGATACTCTGCCCCCAGTGTGTCCGCAGAGGGGAAAGCCAAGGGTGGAGAACGCTACCGAGGCGTTGCTGGCAATGCCCAGGGGGAGACTGAGGCATCTCCGTAGGCTTTTACCACTTTTGCAGACATCATCGGAGGATTGCTTGTATCTGAACGTGTACGTACCTTTGGGTAGACATGGGGGACCACCTCCAGCACCGCCGCCGACCACAACTCCGACGCCTCAGCCGACCTCGGGACACCATCAACCAACTACAAATGGTGAGTACAAATATATTTTCCAGTCCCTTATAGGTTTATGGTAGCCCTAGCAGAAAGTAGGATACTACGAAAATTCTTTGTTTCTTGTGTTTATCTTTGTCTTCTCATTTCTAGCAACCAATTTGTTCTAAATTCACAGACTATATACATATATTGCGTACGTATGGAAAGGTATGAGTAGGAAAAAGTACATAACAGTTTTTCAACGAATAACAGATTTGTGGATATTGTGTTTTGGTAAATAAACTCCGTGAAATGAAACCTGGAATATAACGAAATAATTTATCTAANGAATAAATAAACGTATGATAAAGTTGCTTTAGAACTCTAGTAAGATAACAAATAACTCAATTAAGGTTACTATTTGAGCGGTAAACACAATATGATAATGACGATTTATGATTATAAAATCCGCTATACCTGCCCTAATATGGAAAGACATTAAGGAAGCAAAGTTTTTTTTATGATTTGAAAGGGGCGTGTAAATGTGAGAGGTTTTGGAAGGATATCGTGATAGAAATGCCAAAACAGCGACTATTCTCGGTAAATATTATAAATATATCAATAATATTTATCATAATTGGGTCATAAAACGATAAATTAATTAAGTATCCAAATTAATTAATAACTTAAGATATCTTATCTATAATCTATCTGGCACGCAAACAGCATTTTGCATCACTAGGTAAATAATGGATTACCAAACCTCCCTTAATGCATTCGTTGATCAAAAATAATAGATTAAAGAGAAATACAATTGCAAATTTTGATAGGGGTAATCTTCAAAATGTTTGGAAAGTGGGTTTCTAATTTGCTAATTATGTTTACTCTTGTTTTAAAGGCTTGAGAGCACAACAAAGATTATCTAGCAGGTCTCTTCAATCCATCAACCAAAATAAAGTTAACAGCGTACTTTGAATTTCTATTTTCCTGGGCATTAATGTTCCGCAATTTACTTTATCTCGAGCTAAATCATTACGAAGAAGTGAGTGGATGAAATTCTTTTGAGTTTGTTTCTTTCCTCATCTCAGATGTAATAGTAGAGTCGCAAAACAATCGGATTAATACCTCTCTGAACTCTGAACACAAATCAAGAATTGTCAACGTGAGTTCACAAAGGCACGAGCATGTCATTTGTTTTTATCATCTGATTAGAGAATTCGAGGAAAATGTGCCCGGTTGGATGAATTAATTAAAATTTGATTCTTCGTCAAAGCGAGCGTTAACTCCTTATCATGGCTTTATTCCCTCTTTTACTTAACAGCAAACATTTCACCTTTGATAACGGTCTGCCTTTGATTCACTTTGGAAGGGCTTCGTATCTTAATGGAAATGAACGTATATTCACTACTGCCAGTATCAGGGAGCATTCAAATTTTATAACAGAATCAGTTTAGTATACCTTGAATAGTAGAAAATAATTGCCGATTTAACTGTTTATATTATTAATCTTCAATTTAACTTCGAAAAACTAACGAGATTTTTACCCTCTGAGTTTGAACATGAAACGAGTTAAAAGCTCGCTCAAAATATAATGCGCTTCATTGTACATTGGTTGTATATATTTAGTTCACTCAAATCACGTCTAGGTAGAAATTTGGGGAAGCTGTATTTCTCATACCAAATATTTGTGTTATTTCATTTTAGCTTTAACACATGCATTAGTAAACCTAATAAACTAGAATAAAATCACCGAATTGTCAAATTTCGAGCTCCTCTGAGTTTTCGAAAGGAATTAATGATTACAGCTGATGAGTGCAGGCTTAACTTTGTGGTAGTTTGAAACACAGAGATTCATAGACACAAATTTTACTTTTCTTGTTTTATTCCCCAACCAATCCTAATACCTTCTCCTTCCACCTTCAGGCCTTTTGTTTTTTTATTGGATTTACCATGCCAGTTTTTGTATATAAGCTGTCTATTTTGTTTGCCCTTTGCCTGATGATGCAGCTTTGCTAAACCTCGGTCACATGTATGTTAGTGTGTGGTTTTAGTACAACTTGTGACTATGAATCTCTGAATTAATGATTAGTAATAGTTGGATATAAAAGTTAAATCCGGGTTGATACTTAAATAGGAAGCTAAATTTGAATATGACATTTGTTGAATATTCATGAATTCATACTAAATTATCACAAAATGGAGACAAATGTGTAAAATAAATCGATATAACAGGTACTGTAACGCAGATCTCACACCTTCCGGGTAGGTTTTCTACCCATTAAGCGACTCATTCCCTTACTTTTAAGGGTAGCTTGATTCGGTGTAATTGAGTGCAGGAATTGGGGTGGCTGGGTTCCAGTCACTGCTGTGTCAAAGTTTTTACATATTTATCTTTGGGTTGCAGAAAACATGTTTTACTATTTACCTGATGGTGATATTAAGCGTCGAAATCATGGTCGTGGATTTTAATGGTACGGGTAAAAGTTTATTAATTCTTTTTCAGGTCTTTACTCTTGTAATACTACCAATTCAAATTATAATATACTATCAACTATAATTATATATTAATTATGCAGGCTAATGTTTAATACATAAGCTAATTCGAGAAAATATCTCCAATGCTAATTTGCTGTAGTAAGATAGTATAGCTCTATGTGATATACCGATATCCAATTTTCACAAGATGAAAGCATTTCACGTACCTAAACGGCAGAATACATGCAGATTGAAAATATATTCCTGATTTCCCAAGGAAAATAATTCTGGGAAAGGAAAGGAAGTAGATTCAGATAGATTGGTACTATATATACGCAGCATCTAGAAATACCTATGCTCTCCCGCAGTTCTAGTCTCTTTAGATGCCTGAGGTGCTATTGAAACAAGACTAAGCTTCTATTGTCAGCTGTATTGAGGTCTCAAAACAGGAGGTAAATATATGCGCTGAAGTGCGCCTCTTTCCCATGTGCGTGGGCCGTTTCCTAAAGTCGGGAATTTTCCCGAAGCGGAGGTAAAAGCGGAAAGCTGCAATGGCTCAATTGTGAACATAAAGCATACCGCAGTCGGACAGTTCTTCGTAAAACCCTTTATGACCATCGTTTTGAAATTTTTGACTAACTGATTAGTCAGTACCGAAGATAGTAAACTTAGTCTCGATATTGAAGTACGTTTGAAGTGAAATTATTTTCATTACGTCGCAGATCTTTCCCATTTTCCGCAGCTATTCAAGCATTGATATTTTTACAGGAAAATTTTCAATGGAGTTTCAGGTCTCTTCGGTAATGTAAAGTGAACCTTTTCGAGCGTCAATTTGACAAGAATATAGCGTTTGACATCTGAAATGGACGGTAATTGAATACTGAATAAATAAACGTATGATAAAGTTGCTTTAGAACTCTAGTAAGATAACAAATAACTCAATTAAGGTTACTATTTGAGCGGTAAACACAATATGATAATGACGATTTATGATTATAAAATCCGCTATACCTGCCCTAATATGGAAAGACATTAAGGAAGCAAAGTTTTTTTTATGATTTGAAAGGGGCGTGTAAATGTGAGAGGTTTTGGAAGGATATCGTGATAGAAATGCCAAAACAGCGACTATTCTCGGTAAATATTATAAATATATCAATAATATTTATCATAATTGGGTCATAAAACGATAAATTAATTAAGTATCCAAATTAATAGAATTGTTATTATGACCACAAATTTCGGGAACTAATAAAAAAGTTAAATAAAAATAAGTCTGATTTATAATGACATTTAATCGTTACTTGATCATTATTGAGCACCCTTATCAATGCAAATGTTTTCGTGATCGTAAAAATTTCCTCGGGAGTTCTTTGAAGAACTGCTGTACCTTATTATTTTAACTGGAAAATATATTCACAGTTTTCTAAGAGCTCTGCAGAGGTAATTAATAAAGTAATTTTGAAAAGTAGCTGATCAACAACTATATATGCCTTTAACCATATTAAAACATTTTAATTGACCTATACCTCTCAATTATTAATGGCATAATTAAAATTATTACTCGAAAACATTTTAAAGTGTATCAGGGTGACGTTAATGACGTAAAATATACCAAGCGCTTATTTATTTGGACAAAATTATTTTGAATTCTTCTGTTCGGATATCTGCGGTAAAATTTTAGCTTTATAAATTCAGTCTAGTTAATAATTCTGCGGACAGAAGAGAATCTCTACATCAAAACGTAATTGACACACGATGAATTTTTTATAATCTACAAAGCCATTTATTGTGTGTAGAATAAAATTTTTAATTTACCTCGGAAAATATTAACTTTTTTGATTGATATTTAATTTATACTGCTGTATTAGCAGTACATTTGAGTGAAATAAGGTTACTGGGAATATTAAACCAAATTTCGTACACTTGAAGTTACGTTCTCTTCAAAAACAACGATTCTATATTAGAAATGGCAGCATTGCATAGTTGCTACTCAAACTTCGGACAACCCGGTTATTATCTCCAAAATATGAGAATGTAAACAATAGTCGCAATATTTCATTGGCATAAAAAATCAGTTTTTCAGAAAATGAACTGAGAATTAGCTGAAGCCTCGTCAGATTCAACATCATTGCAAAAATATAGAACCATACATACTCCAAAATATTCCGCCTAATTTTCTATACATCCATATCACATTATTGTTTCATTTAGAGAAATAATTTACATAAAGCACATATACATATCTTATACATTTATTGCATATTACATTAAACATTTTAAGTGAAACATACATAACACGAAACGCCCAAATTCACAAATAAAAATATTCTCATTTTAATTCTCAAGATTGCAAGATTCTATATACACAAAGTACACCTTTATTGACATAAACCTGACTATACATTAAGTTCACCATAGACAGATAATATTCCAAAAATTATATAAATTAATAATAAGATTATTCAAGCAATATTTATATTCTGATATAAATTATTCTGTCTCCCAAAAACCTGAAAATTCGAACATAACTTTTCCCTTAGATCAGGAGGTAAATTGTAAGAAAAATTCAATCCCAATATAAAAAGGTACTACTCATTAAATACGACGTGTTACACTATATAATCGTATAAACCAATGTACTGGAGAATTTATTATTTATCAATTGTCTTTTGGTACGGGGTAGAGAAAGTTGTATCTTCTTTTTACCTTTGTCTCTGTCTTGTTCATGGCTGTGATGACATGAAAGCAACAGAGATGTGAGTCATGTTGAATAATGGCATTGATTAAGGATTCTCCTTATGCAATGATATAAGTGTTGCTCGTTTAGTCATTGTGTGTCACCAAAACTGGCTTGTTCTGCTTATAGCAGTCTGGCCTCTCTTAGCTCTTCGTAGCCGATGGTAGAGAGGATGAGGTTCCAACTGGCCTTCGGACTCAATACTTTATAGGTATTGGATAATACCCAAAAATACCCGAATTCACGTATGAAAAATACCCGAATTCACACATGATATATATTTCACTGAAAGTATCTGCAATTAATTATTGGAGTGATATTGATAAATTAATAATTTCTTCTTTGTCGTTGAAAATTAGAATCAATTTTACGAGACCGGGAATTTATAATCCAAATGATAATTTTTGAGGTATCCGTGAGACCGAGAAACACTTTTGAATGAATATTTTTGAGTTTGTTTATTGTTGAGTTTAGTTTGATATGAAATGAATATATGCCGCATTTCTTGAAAGATCCAGAATTTAAAGCAGATGAAAGAACGATATATAGTCTACGTAATTGAAACTGTCAGGATAACAATCAGGGTTTATAGGGACACAATTTCTTATCCTATGCCCTTTTAAGGTCCTGAGGGAGTCACCACGTTTAGACGGTCATAACAACATATTGTAAGCTATCCTCAAGTATATTTTGTCAGCGGCATCAAGTGATCTGTCATGTTCACATAGTTTATTTTAATCATAAATTTTATTTATTTTATTAATATTTATACAACTAAAACTTCGATTGTCGTGCGTTGGACCCAAAGAGAAAACAAAGAAAAAAATAATTCAAAAGACCGGGATTCGAGCCATGGCTTCTTACCTTTCGGAAAATGGGAGACCTGAATTCGAGTCCTAGTCATGTACATATTTTTCACTCCTGGTTCTCTTTGGGTCTTAGGACACAGAGCTCTATGTGCAAAAATATTTAAAGCATTCGTTAGGCCTCAACTTGATTATGCGTGTGGCGTAAGAGACCCTGCCGACAAATGTTGCATTTGGAAATTGGAAAAGGTGTAGCGAAAAGTGATAAGTTTTGTGAAGAATTGTTACGGTAAAATGGAGAATGTTGCCCAGATGCTTCACGGCGTAGCATGGGAATCCATCCACTTCACATAGGCTGTAGTAATACTACGAGATAGATCAGGGAAATAGACGCTGAAACGAATTAATTCAAAAAATATTTTTTTTACGATGCGCTAAAGTAATCCATTGGGGAAGAAGATTCATAGTAGATGCACCCCCTGCCACACGCCGGCAAAGGCAGCTGATATTCTAAATTGTTTGAATTTTTTTCTATAGATCACTGTATTCGCTTAATTTTGTTGCCCAATTGCGATCAAATTTGTTGTCGAATAGCGAACAAAGATATGTAGGTTTATTGTCTCCAATATTATGGGCACCATGTTTCAAGACTGAAGGTTATTCAAAAATTGCGTTTTAAAATAACTGATTTCCATGTTAGTCAATCATCAAAACAGAGCCTCACGTTTAAAACTAAAAGAGAATGATGAAGGAATTTCGCATTAAGGATTCTAACATTAGTTCCTTTTCTCCCTCTGACCTATTTCTTTCATTTATTATACGGTCAAAGTCTACATTTCTCTTTTGGTGCAGATTCTTTCCATTCTCTTTTCACCCATTCCCAGCTCTGCTATCAGTTTCCGGTCCGCTTCCTGTAGCCCGAGGGCCACATCCCAAGCCCCCACTCTTTCTTCATCCACTTTTATAAAGTCCCTTGGTACTGAGAGATTAAGGGCGTCCGCAGAATTTGAGGGGAGGGAGGCTGAGGGAGAGGCGGAAAAGAGAAGGAACGAAAGAGCTGAAGGAGATAAACTGCTAGGAAAGCGATCCCCAAGACAAAGAGATTCTTGTTAAGCTTAATCAATTGTGATTTCAGAAAGTAGATACTTATGTATACGGATATTAATTTTACGAGCGTTGTAGATGAAAATTTTATCGCCATCTTTTACATAAGGAAAGAGGATATAATACCTTTTTCTACGCAAAATTCCGCAATTTTAACATCAGAAGTCTTGATTGGTCCCGTAGCCAGGATTTATCCATGGAGGTGATCTATGGCAAATGAATAAACACTGAATTGCCTACAATCCGATACACAATAAAATATGTAGGAATACTCTCGCCCAAATGGAAATAAAAATTGTTTTGTAACATGTGTACCCCGCGAATCTCCAGCGGGGTTTGCATGGCTGTAAGAAGCTATCCACTCGTATGCTTCCGTTTAGTATTGACTCTGTTCTCGCGGAGTGGGGGTTTGAACCCCCCAAACCAACACTTTGGCTACGCCTTTGGTGATGATGAATACATCTGTTTATCCTTATAGCATAGGATATAGGTAATGCATCGATGGTTTGAAATTCATAATTAGTATGTCTGAGAGAAAGATGAATAATTACAATTTATTGAGAGAAGGAGAAAAAAACGAATCCCTTTGGAGATTTCGTTCATTTTATGTATGAGAAAGAATTCCCGAAAATAAACTGGACAACTGATCTGGTTAGTGAGGCATTCACACGTTTGCGACAAAGAACTTGAAATTGATAGTAAAATATTAACTGGACTGAGAAAAAAAGGACGAAATTAATATGACGTCCATAGACAATAGTGTAATTTAAATATTGGAGAACAAATTTGCCAAGTTTTGTTATTAATTTTTAACTTTATTTCATGTGCTACATAATATATATGTATAAAATATGCAGACACGAGAAAAAAAGAAAGATAAATCCTTCCGGGAAGTGCGTAGAAAAAAATATAAGAAGGAATTCCGAAATTAAACTGGACTACTGAATTGGTTAATGACACTGTCACATTATTGCGACAAATAACTGTAAAGTGAATTTAAAATACTAATGGATTAACAGAAAAAGGGAAACAAAAATGTCGAAATCACATAAAATTTAGATAACTCTCACTATCGGAGAATGAAATTTACGAGGGTTAAATAATTAACTTCCAAATTTTACTTTATGGGATTCATAAAGATAATCTTAATAAAAGATAGTTATAAATAAATAAAAATATGCAGACGTTTGTGTAATAATATTTTCGGTAGCAAAACTACAGTAAAAAATAAAAAGTTTATGAAATAGGAATTTTTGCGATAGACCGACATTAAAAAGTTATTAACTCAAAAACGGCGGATTTTTTTTCTTTCTCGATCCAAATGAAAAGTAACCTTATCATGAGAGCCAAAAAATAAAAATTTCTTCTTTTGAAAGCTTCCTCCCGAGAGTGTTTTTGATTCAAAGACGTCTCAAAGAAAATATATAAGACATAAACTTTTAATTTTGAAATATGAGGTAAGATGAAAGAGAGTTCCACTGGGCATATCCTTGTAAGCGAAAGGTCAAATAAAAAAATAATGATAGTTACGACAGATACCGCAGCTTTGGGGATCAAATCAAAGTTGAGCGAAAACTGATTCTTCAATCCTACCCTTTAACTGTAGCAGATTTGCTGAGTTGTCTCATAGTCAAATATTTTAAATTTTAACTTGAAATTGTAAACATATCCTCTCTTATCAATGGAATGGATCAATCAAATGCCGTGCGTTGTAGAATGTTAACACGCACCCAAAGAAAAAAATAATTCAAAAGACCGGGATTCGAGCCATGGCTTCTTACCTTTCGGAAAATGGGAGACCTGAATTCGAGTCCTAGTCATGTACATATTTTTCACTCCTGGTTCTCTTTGGGTCTTAGGACACAGAGCTCTATGTGCAAAAATATTTAAAGCATTCGTTAGGCCTCAACTTGATTATGCGTGTGGCGTAAGAGACCCTGCCGACAAATGTTGCATTTGGAAATTGGAAAAGGTGTAGCGAAAAGTGATAAGTTTTGTGAAGAATTGTTACGGTAAAATGGAGAATGTTGCCCAGATGCTTCACGGCGTAGCATGGGAATCCATCCACTTCACATAGGCTGTAGTAATACTACGAGATAGATCAGGGAAATAGACGCTGAAACGAATTAATTCAAAAAATATTTTTTTTACGATGCGCTAAAGTAATCCATTGGGGAAGAAGATTCATAGTAGATGCACCCCCTGCCACACGCCGGCAAAGGCAGCTGATATTCTAAATTGTTTGAATTTTTTTCTATAGATCACTGTATTCGCTTAATTTTGTTGCCCAATTGCGATCAAATTTGTTGTCGAATAGCGAACAAAGATATGTAGGTTTATTGTCTCCAATATTATGGGCACCATGTTTCAAGACTGAAGGTTATTCAAAAATTGCGTTTTAAAATAACTGATTTCCATGTTAGTCAATCATCAAAACAGAGCCTCACGTTTAAAACTAAAAGAGAATGATGAAGGAATTTCGCATTAAGGATTCTAACATTAGTTCCTTTTCTCCCTCTGACCTATTTCTTTCATTTATTATACGGTCAAAGTCTACATTTC
This sequence comes from Ladona fulva, assembly GCA_000376725.2. Classification (NCBI taxonomy): domain Eukaryota; kingdom Metazoa; phylum Arthropoda; class Insecta; order Odonata; family Libellulidae; genus Ladona; species Ladona fulva. The sequence goes on along the minus strand of KZ308902.1, from coordinate 82,980 downwards.
TCTTTTGGTGCAGATTCTTTCCATTCTCTTTTCACCCATTCCCAGCTCTGCTATCAGTTTCCGGTCCGCTTCCTGTAGCCCGAGGGCCACATCCCAAGCCCCCACTCTTTCTTCATCCACTTTTATAAAGTCCCTTGGTACTGAGAGATTAAGGGCGTCCGCAGAATTTGAGGGGAGGGAGGCTGAGGGAGAGGCGGAAAAGAGAAGGAACGAAAGAGCTGAAGGAGATAAACTGCTAGGAAAGCGATCCCCAAGACAAAGAGATTCTTGTTAAGCTTAATCAATTGTGATTTCAGAAAGTAGATACTTATGTATACGGATATTAATTTTACGAGCGTTGTAGATGAAAATTTTATCGCCATCTTTTACATAAGGAAAGAGGATATAATACCTTTTTCTACGCAAAATTCCGCAATTTTAACATCAGAAGTCTTGATTGGTCCCGTAGCCAGGATTTATCCATGGAGGTGATCTATGGCAAATGAATAAACACTGAATTGCCTACAATCCAATACACAATAAAATATGTAGGAATACTCTCGCCCAAATGGAAATAAAAATTGTTTTGTAACATGTGTACCCCGCGAATCTCCAGCGGGGTTTGCATGGCTGTAAGAAGCTATCCACTCGTATGCTTCCGTTTAGTATTGACTCTGTTCTCGCGGAGTGGGGGTTTGAACCCCCCAAACCAACACTTTGGCTACGCCTTTGGTGATGATGAATACATCTGTTTATCCTTATAGCATAGGATATAGGTAATGCATCGATGGTTTGAAATTCATAATTAGTATGTCTGAGAGAAAGATGAATAATTACAATTTATTGAGAGAAGGAGAAAAAAACGAATCCCTTTGGAGATTTCGTTCATTTTATGTATGAGAAAGAATTCCCGAAAATAAACTGGACAACTGATCTGGTTAGTGAGGCATTCACACGTTTGCGACAAAGAACTTGAAATTGATAGTAAAATATTAACTGGACTGAGAAAAAAAGGACGAAATTAATATGACGTCCATAGACAATAGTGTAATTTAAATATTGGAGAACGAATTTGCCAAGTTTTGTTATTAATTTTTAACTTTATTTCATGTGCTACATAATATATATGTATAAAATATGCAGACACGAGAAAAAAAGAAAGATAAATCCTTCCGGGAAGTGCGTAGAAAAAAATATAAGAAGGAATTCCGAAATTAAACTGGACTACTGAATTGGTTAATGACACTGTCACATTATTGCGACAAATAACTGTAAAGTGAATTTAAAATACTAATGGATTAACAGAAAAAGGGAAACAAAAATGTCGAAATCACATAAAATTTAGATAACTCTCACTATCGGAGAATGAAATTTACGAGGGTTAAATAATTAACTTCCAAATTTTACTTTATGGGATTCATAAAGATAATCTTAATAAAAGATAGTTATAAATAAATAAAAATATGCAGACGTTTGTGTAATAATATTTTCGGTAGCAAAACTACAGTAAAAAATAAAAAGTTTATGAAATAGGAATTTTTGCGATAGACCGACATTAAAAAGTTATTAACTCAAAAACGGCGGATTTTTTTTCTTTCTCGATCCAAATGAAAAGTAACCTTATCATGAGAGCCAAAAAATAAAAATTTCTTCTTTTGAAAGCTTCCTCCCGAGAGTGTTTTTGATTCAAAGACGTCTCAAAGAAAATATATAAGACATAAACTTTTAATTTTGAAATATGAGGTAAGATGAAAGAGAGTTCCACTGGGCATATCCTTGTAAGCGAAAGGTCAAATAAAAAAATAATGATAGTTACGACAGATACCGCAGCTTTGGGGATCAAATCAAAGTTGAGCGAAAACTGATTCTTCAATCCTACCCTTTAACTGTAG
>KZ308902.1:50965-70126 GCA_000376725.2 Ladona fulva | reverse complement strand
AATACGATGAGGTCTGTCGGTGGGTGGGGGGGTTGAACCCTCTTAGCCATCTTCTTGACTACGCCTTTATTATTGTATTTTAGTAAACGTTGGGATTTGTGCTAGAAAGGGAACTTGAAAGAATGTAAGTCTCTAGGTGGGACTACACGAACGATAATTATTTTGTCAATATAATTTCCTATAATTTATTTTAAAAAATTGCAGTTCACTTACCGAAAACATTAACTACCATTGGTAAGTTAATTATGATTTTAGTAACTAGAAACAGTTTATGCTAGAGTAAAAATTAGTCAAAAAAACAAACAACTCTTCATGTATTTCTGCATTTGAATTAAAGGTATACAACATTTTCTGAAAGGCACGACCATGACATTAAATTGTTCTGTAGAATAGTGGCTCCCTCTGAGCTATTTTCCTTTCTTTAGAGTGCTCTTTGTTTCGTTTAATCATGATGCCTACAATTTCATAATTAAAAAATCAGAAGCAAAAGTTACATGTAAATGTGGATAATCCTCTGAAAGTAGCTCTAGGTGTAACGGAAAAAAATATGTTATTCCATATCCTAATTAAACAGTTGAATTAACGAGGAAAACATATTGACCCTGAAGTTTTAACTGACATTATGTGAGAGTATCGTTGATTCTATAGCTGTAACCAAGGTTATATACGGTAAAAATTATTACTGAGGTTGGTTACTTCATTTTTACCAAAAATTGGGAAGCAATTGGGTACTATACATAGGTATTAGTTCTAAAAAAATTCACAAAGTTTATATCATTTCATTAATTCCATATATTATTATAATGTTATGAGTTGAAACTTTTAATGCATTATATTGTGTAAAAATGCTGCCTTATTACTTCAGTCTATATATTTCTTGTCTCTAATAAGGGGGGTATATATTTAAGTCTTTAACTCTTTTAGATAACTCATTCATGTGAACCTTTTTCGAATTTTGGAATCGCCTACGGTATTAATATACACAGAGCGTGTAAGATTTTCTCCATTATCTTCAAAATTCATACGAAATATGTCTCAGTTTGCAGAAGATACATACAAATTCAAGGCGCTAATATCAATGCAGACCCGTAACTTCTTAACATGTTTCTCCACACTTTATAGTTCCAAGGGAGACTATCGTAACTGAAATTGCTCCGCGAGGCGCCTCTAAACCTATTTATGGCAAAAATGTAGCCCATTTTAAGCATCTCGAAGGAAATAAGCTTCATGGAAATGAGGGGGAGGGGCAGCGTTTCCGGGGAATAGAATACACTTAATAGACTCAACCTTCCGCTCCGAAATATCTCTATAGATACGGTGAACGCGAGCTTTCACTCCTACCGCCTGCGAGTAAAAATACCTCACATCTTTCTTCCGTGGATTTTTCGAGTCGGAAGCCGTGACTCGTTATCTCCGGAACATTTTCTATTAGGGTATCAGGCGCTTCCCGAGATGAAATCCTAGGCAGCCTACGTGTTTACAGTCTCTTTTTCGGGAAGAGGAAGATGTTCGGATGACAAAAGGATCATACAGCGATTCTATTTAAGGAAAGTGAATTCGTAACTTTTGAATTTTTCGGCTACTCTAAACAAGGTAAACTTTGGTACAATATGTTGTCATCACATGGATGGTAAGCAAACGTTTGTTCTCAGAGGTTTGCAATACTTTTCGGTGCATGGGTTTCGTTGATTTGTTTTTCATTCTTCAAGACTGTTGTCAAATATCTTTCATTATTCTTGTCATCACTTTCTTTATTGTTTATTTTATATTTTCACCTCTTGTGCGCTAAGTTCGAATCCAAGTGGGAACTTATATGTCATTTCATATTCATAATTAACATTATTATTAGGGACTATTTCTTGATATATCAAGTATAATGCTAGTGATGAAACTGATTAGGTGCATGAAAATCCGTAACTTTATGTTATGTTGCGAAATGACCTCAGCTTGAATGACTTTGTTGAAGTACTATTAACAATACTGCAGTGAGCATACATGGATAAGTATAGTGTGTCCAGGGACCAATGCTGCAACGCCGGGGCATTAACCATGAGGGGTCATAATATCCTAAATGTAGCCAGGAGTTGTGTAATGGGGAAAAACGTGGAATAAACGCATCCTCAGTAATTTCTTGAAAGGCACTATAAAAGCATCTTAAGTATATGCATCAGTAACGTGTTAGTATCCCTGACTTTCGTTTTTCTATAAAAGATATCTCTCGATGAAGTTTATTGATTTCATCGTATGAATATGTTGCCATTTCTATGAATAGACAAAAGTGAAACATAGGGACATGACTGTGGCTTCAACATGCTTGCAGGCTCCTTTTTAACACCTACAGAAGGTTCGTGGTCGTTTACAAATTGAGCATGGTAGAGAGAGATATCCAATACATCCCAGGTGTTCTGGAATAACATTTTGGAACGTCATATAAACATATCAGAAACGTACTAATATTTTCCAACAATTGATATAAATAACCGGTTTAGGCCATGATGGTCATCTTCAGCCACACTACTTACGGAAATGAGATAGTTTATACATGGGTGTGCAGTTATGAGGGACCCCTCCCCAATCATTCCCCTATCACCAGTACGTTTCTGATTTTTTTGACAAATTCCAACACTATAAATTAGATTTAAGAAATTCTTTCAATTTAAAGTTCTATTAATCGTTTTTACCAGCCGATTATATTTTTCTATATTACGCAGATTTCTCATTCAACTTCTGCAGTTGTATACTATTGCGTGTTACCGAATAAAAGATTATTCAGTTATAGACTGACTAAATGAAACCATTTTTCTCTGCCTATACGAGTATGTGAAGGCGCTATTGCTACCTGGGCACGGCTCTTTTTATATTCCTGCCTAAATGCATATCTCTTCTGCAGTGTACGGAAGCGTTTAAGGTAAACGAGCGATTCCAGGATGATTCGTAGATGAAAGGTGAGCGTGGTTTAGATATTTCGGTCACCCCATTTATTAGTCCCACCTTATGTGGTCTCGCCGTGCAGCCTCGTAATCCCCAAACGACGCTCAGCTGCACTTTGTTCCCTTATTCTCTTTGGCCGCTACCATCGTCACACTGAGCGGCCTTTGCGGAAGCCGAATAAATGCGTTTAGCATCCATTTCCAAAGCGATGATCATATCCATTCTTCGGTCAATACAAACACGTAAATTTGGCCAGCTCTGGAGATAAAGACCGTGATGAGGAATGCGAAACGGCTTTGTGGACCCATGGACATCAGTATTTATAATTTTTGCAGTCATAAATGGAAGATTAATCGTTTAATCGCGATTTTTTATTTGGATGTGACGCGATAAGCATCTTAGAATATCATGGAAATGCTCATTGTAACGGAATTTGATGTTATTAGTTCAAGCGTTAATTATTGCTGCTTTCTGAGTCTAGGTGATATATATTTAGTCCAAGCATATGTCCCGCTCTCTCCGGCGATGTCACGTTCTTAGTCATGCCCCGTCGTTATTGTCAAAAAAAGTATTTTGTCCTGTTTCAAAGCCCCCCCAAGAATATTCAGATACTTATGGTAAGGTTTTTCGTATTTTTAATGGGTATTTTATTCTAATGCAAAAATAATACGATGAGGTCTGTCGGTAAAAGAAACGATGTATGAAAGGTTTTTAATTCCATCGGTACGAAGAAAGGTTGCATCCTTATCTCTTCAACCATTACGTCGGAAAGGTCCTGTAGGTCCTGTAGATGGTGTGTACTAGGCAAGATGAAGAATAAGTTAATTTCCATTTTTCTTCTTTCCCCTGAACCAGAGCGCATTAGGAAACGCCCCTAGTGCGGCCCACCTAATCTGCAGTACAATGGTCATGAATACAGGTTTTAATAACATTTAGAAAAAAGACACCAGAAATACAAGCCTTTCCTCGGCATTACGTATACCTATATATCTTCCATGTCATCCAAATTGAGAACAAAATTGGGTAAAATTAAAAAAAGGATACATTTTCCATCCACACATTCAGCCCATCCTGTAACAAAATACTAAGGAAAAGTACTCCATAGTTTGGGATATTAACATTCCATAAAGATTTCATTTATTGACCAATATTGTGTTTTATGCGGTGATATTCTGTTTGTATATGTTAGGACTCCTCCGAAATGTTCGAGTTATTTTTTAGTATACGAAGAATTTTGTAGTTTATAAGGCTATTTTGTGAATTATAGCTGTTTAAATTGTAATTTAGACTAGTTTGAAAACTATTGTAGTTAATGAAAGAGGTTGTTAAATACTAATTTTAATAATGTACTTGTGCATGTGGAACTTAGCGAAACTGTTTCGTTAGGTGTACATTTCAGTGTAAATTAGCGTCGTCATGTGATTTTGCGTCCGCTGCGGTATTTTACAGTAAATTAATATAATGGAATGAACCAATGGAAGCTTAAACGCTTTACACTTTAGAAACACGATGCGGAGTTAAGCCAGAATAAGTGACTTTTATTTACATTCATCTTCGTATTTATTTCATTGATATTCCTTTTCGAAAATAGTTGAAGATTGAAGAGAAAGTAGAAATATATTATTAATAAATCAATCTGAATTCTTAAAAGCATCGAAATCCTCGTTTACCTTGTAATCGAATTCGTGCATACCTGGACGAGGTGCATGTACAACAACCTATTAGACGACAATAGGGACAAAACGGAGGCGTAAAATGTCAGTGAGATTAACGCCCATCATCCGCCATCAAGAGCTTAAGGAATTACCGAAAGTTGTCCCTTCAACTGTCTGCCGTGGTGACGCAGCTGCGGAACCCAATAAGGAAACGATCGATACTAACATCAGCTCCCGAAAGGCTTTTTCTTCCTCCATTCATGATAATGGTCGCTGTCCTTTATCTCAGTCTCCTTGATGGTGTCTAATCGCGACACTTAAGCAGATTTTGGCTAATCTAATCGACGCATCGGTAATTACACTTTCGTCGCGAATTTTCCCTTTAAATCCACGACTAAAAGATGTTTCATTACCTAATTACGTATTATATACAAGGGAACCCCCTTTTTACGGGGTATTAACGCTTTTTACAGAGTAACCATCATTCTTTATGACACTGCTATTAAGATTCTTGATAAGTAATACTCTCAAAATTGTGTTTTTGTTTTAATTTCGACGAAATTTAATTTAATGTATATTTATGGTTCTTAGTCCATTTTCCCTCCTTCAACCATATTTGTAGATAATAAAGTTTTAATAAAATTAAAAATAGTACCATTACTGCGACATAAACCGAGATACCTCACTTAAACGAAATCTGTCCCCTAACGCTGTTACCAAATTTTAGTATGCTTCTTCATAATTAATTCGCAATATCTTCGTATGAAATTAAAAGCTAAACTTCTATGTAGTCTATCACATCTCATGATATGGAGTAAAATGGTAGTCTCGTAATCTAAGTCCTACAAAGTATTTTCCCCAATGATTACGGGTAATGGAATTGATAGTTTACTACGTTGCTATATTATCATGAATATCTAATGTATAAAGTTAATTTGACAGCCCTAGTGCTGGATTTGTGCGCTATCATCCCAAACATAAGGTTCAGGGTTTGAGTCTCAGCTAATTGAACTACTCTGGCTAGGGAATGGTTGTATGCGTTCCTTAGTAATAATAGTAATCAATAAAATGGATGCAAATGAGAACTTCTTCCTGTTTCCCTTAAAGAAGTTATTACTATTTATTTGCTTGAGACGGACTTAAGGGTGGATCTAAAAAAGTGAAAAAAATGAAATTTTTTCCTCCAATTTCATAGGCCAGATTCTTCACTATTGTATACGTTGTGCGGGGGGCACATAAAAACATGTGATTGCAACCTTAAGGATCACGTGGCACATTTTATATGTTCTACAAAAGGGATTTTTACTTATAAATTTGTAATTCAATTTCTGAAATTTTTAATTTCATACTGCTATGAAATTTACGATTTTGATCGGAACATTGAGTATTGATTCTGGTTAACAACACATAAAATAGGAATGAAAAAGTGAAGAACCCAATTTTTTTTCAAATTTCACCCTAAATATTTTATCACGGCACATGCATTTCAGTATAATGTTAATAAAAATTTTAACAATCGTATTTTTGGCCGAAATTCTCTTACAAAACAAATAATATGAGATCTATTACGAATGGCATGATGCTAAGTAACAAAACATGGCCGGATGTTATTTATGAATTAAATCGCTAATTTAAACTAAATTTAAATTTAAACTAGCTAAATTTAATTTAAACCTTCTGCATTTGTCATTAAAGAATTTTCATTCGCAAGACAGGAACATATTTTAATAATAAAGTCGATGAAATGGGACGCAACCAAGTATAAATGTACCAAATTAAATTATTTCAGGAATAGTTTATTTTACGTCCTGTTCATTGAGTGTGAGATGGGTGATGGGAGGAAGTTTTTTTTAATATCAACACACTCCCTCTTCCTTCCCTTTCATACCTTTTACACACATTGTCAAGTGAATCGGTTGATGCACTAACAAGCAGCGTTCCATACGGTAGGAGTAAAAATACACTCATTTAAAACTCACCGTTGCCTCACCGGCAGTCCAATTAATTCCGAGTTGGATGCGATGTTAAATAAACTTTTTCTTTTGATCGTCCGTGATATAAATTTACAAAGACGTCCCAAGAAGTTGGAATAAGACGGTTCCCCTTCTTTCTTCCCATGGCACACTTATTAAAATGTAAAATTTGTAATGTAATTCATCCAAAATGTGTTTTAATACTTCAATATGACAAAAGGAAAGATGAGCGAGGTTGTGAACGTTCATTTTTTTCTAATTTTCGTTTGAAATACTATTGTTACTTTTCAACTGAAATGTGCGATAATATTAAATATCTATTTAATTACAATTAGGCAACTTTTGATTACTATTGATTATTGGATTTTATGGTATATAATATAATATAATATAATATAATATAATATTTTAATTAACATTCATTTAAATACTGCATTAGGGAAGAGAAGTTTAATTGCTAACAAGGGAAAGGAAATGAGTTAAATAGGATAGTTTGCGCTATTACTATTTTAAGTTCCCATTAGCTCTCCAAATATCGTGCAAAAGTATTCAATTTTGGTTATAGAAATAGAAATATCCCAAAGAAAAACGGACATAAAAAATGTCTTACAGGACCGGGACTCAAACCCGGGTCTTCCACTTTCCGGGTCTAGCCGTTCGGGGAACCTTGCACATAAAGTCTCCCGACCGGTGTATATAAATACTTTAGCACGATAACTCGAGAGGTTGGAGCAGTCACACATGATTTGGAAGTTCGGAGTTCGAGTCCCGGTCCAGTTAGTATTTTTATACCTTTTTCTCCTTAGGAATAAATCTCAATTTTGACTCAAGTTGGGGACATATGTGTTATTTTCGGATGTTACACAACACACCGGGTAGGAATCTTTAGTCTGAAAGACTCTAGATAATAATTAAATGCTGAAAATGAATAAAAATTGAGCGCTGAATAAAGAGAAATTTCGCCGAGTAAGAAACGTTGCATAAATATTTCAATAATCTGAGAGTGCAATTCTGCCACCTAAGAAAACTTGTGCGAGCAGCGATCCGCCACTTGTCGCTTCCGAGAATTCTTTCGTTCGCGCCGTTATCTTTTACGAGTTTAGCCATAGGTCTCAGGTGCAATAAACTCAAGATTGGAACGAATTCCCTTTATTCGTATCGCCGCCGTTACTTTTTTATGGGACTAATTTTTGCCGCGGAGCATTCGCTCGACTGGTGTCTCCTGAGACGCAGGCGGCCGAGGAATGCATTCGAGAGAAGGATTAAATCTGGGATGTGAAAGCAGGTGTCGGCGTAGGAATATCGCGTCAGAGCAAAGAGACGGAAAACTGCTTCCTATGAGATGGAGACTCAAATCCTCTGAATGAGATCGCGCTCCAGAATTGGGGAATGGGTGGGGATTTTATGCTTCCCTGCACAATGACAATTGGGGATGAGAAATTAGATTTGCTGTGTTTTCGCAAAGTATTGTATGTGAACCTTTTATTCTATCGCAAGTAAACACTAATGATGATCGGAAATTTAAGTATTTTATTTCTCTAAAGCAGGAAATCTAGAGATGAAAATGGACATGTGAGCCGGTCAATATCACATTTTACTAATAATCGGTGTGACTCTTGTGACAAGATATATTCCCCGTCGCTAGTCAATTTCTTCCCTCTCCGAAGTTAGCATACACTATAGTTGGTTAAGGAGACTATACCCCATTCAGGTGATTATTCACTTATTTATTTTTATTTACGTTACGATTTAGTCTTCCGGCCACGTGGCTACGCTGGAGAGAATTATAACATAAAAAAGGGGTTAATAATTGTCTAGCATTTACCCAAAGACGGGAGGGAAACTCCTCCAAAAAGTTCCCGTAAGCATCGTATCCTATTCATAAAGTTATGCATCAAAAGGTAAAAGGTGACATAATATTCAATTAATTATTAAAGGAACAAATGTACAAGGTTAACATGGTTACACCATACACAAATTTTGCATTAATTTTAACATTAAAAAGTTATATAATAAAGGCTTTAAATTAAAGTTATAAACGATGACTACTTTATGTAGACTTTTATATAAACTACAAATTTTTACTCCGAAGACATTGTCGGAATATTAATGCTTGCTTTGCATTAATATTAGCGTATTAAAAAGTTATATAATAAATGTAATGAATTGAAGTTATACATTATGAATATTGTTACGTAGAACTTTACTTGAATTAAAATTGTATACACCAAATACATCCAAATAGTCATATATACAATTACTTAATTTTAGTAACGAAAAAATATAAAACAAAATATTTAAATACAGTACAAAATTTCTAGGTTTTGAGTAAAACGATTACAAACAGTAAAATGGGGAAATATACATAATAAATTTCCCATTTTGTTCCCATAGTAAATAAAAAAGAATAAAAAGGAAATAGAAAATTTTAAAAGGAGATAATTTAGACAAATTACCTCGCATTTTTCATATATTAGTAATAATTTTGGTGACCAAAGCCCGTCCAGTAGCTGACAGAATCTCCTTTGGTCGTTAAAATGAAATAGATAGAGATTAATTGCAAAAACGTTTTGATTTTAATTTATTGTTTGAGCTCCTCTTCCTTACAAGAAACATAAGCCATTTAAACTACATTTTTATGGAAGGCTTGGTTTCGAATCCTAGTCACGTAGATACTTTTCGATTCCTTCTCTTATGTTTTTATTAGCGTATGCCCAAGCGTGAAAATTTCCCCACCTTTTCCCTATCCTGATGGAATTAATTTTATATAAATGAGTTTTTACAGAGACGTGCCTAGATGAATTTGTATTTACAATAATTTTTCGTTGGTTTACTGTAGGATTTATCTACTTTTAGATATGTATTCTGCAAGCCGCCTTTACGCTCTTTAGAAGACGTATGCTCAAAGACTATACTTCCCTAATCTTTTACTTTCGCGTATCTTTCACAGAAAATATGAATTTGTGAAACGAATAGTTGAAGTATCTACGAGCATTTCTCTGATTTTTTCCCAGTATTGAAACGGCCCAAGTAGCAGTGAGGATGCATAATACCAGCTACATTTTCTTATAATGTACTTTCTCTGAACTTATCAGTACTTTAAGTCTTTGTTTGAATCTTCATCTTTCTAGAGATTCCCATTCTGTCTGGAAGATTTTGAGTAATGCTCACTGATATGCCGTAACAATATTTTACGAAACGCATCGCCTTTTGCTGAACTTTCTCAAACTCTCGAATGCAACACTTTCCGGATCCCACACACTAAATAACATTTGCCATAAAAGACAAAAATCCTATCTCAGTAAAATCCTTCATAGGACTTAAATATATCCAAGTGGACAACGCTTTCGTCTTCAAGAAAACCAGTCCCGGGTCCAATTCCCGGCGAGGGCCTACGTGCGAACTTACCTTAGCAGTCGAAGCACTTTTAACAATACTTCTGCTACTATCAATCCCTGAGAATTAGGTAATCATTTGTTAAACCAGTAGGGTATTGAAATTCCATTTCTCAGCTCCATAGTAAAGTAAAACTTCTCCCTTATGTCAGTTACTCGGCCTTTCCGGTTTACTCTCCATTTACTAACGATTTCTCTCAGGCTACTTTCTTCTCTAAGCCGACAAACTTGAAACTCCAGGTGGAGCGTCCTTTGGATCATTGCGGTCCAACGCATCGAGGTCCTTCATCGATTTAATTCAATAGGTCAACGCCGGGCGCCTACTCCTCCGTCCTCGGCTCCCGTGTAGTACCTTTCCCGCGCCCGAAGAACGAAATTTGGGGCGAATTTCCTTAGCGCCCCTTTTCAAAAGGAAAGTGTGCCTCACTCGAGTGTTCGCTTCAATGGGGAGCTGCATTAGACCTCTCATCTGTCCTTTTGTTCCCTATACACTTCACCAAACTCACACAATCTCCTTCCTCGGGTCCGGACTCTTTTCAAGAGCAAAGTCTTCTTTGAAGGACCTCCCTTTACGATAGCCAAGTCCTTGTATGGAACGCTGAGCGGGGAATTCCGTATTGGACTCGTTCGAGGGAAATATTGCGTACAGTCGGTTTACGGGTCACAAGTGTGCGGCGTAATCCAACCCTGAAATTTTTTAACTCGGCCTTTTCCTACGGCGCTTGAGCGGCTTTCGAAATGGGATAGCCGAGAATCTTACCGCGTTCTGGGAAATGCATTTTTGCACGGTGAGCGGAAAGGCTTGAGTGCTCTCCACCGTGCTACATGGAACGAGAAGTTAGAATCTCCCGGTAAACCGAGGTGAAAGCCTTCTTAAGCTCTCGGGAACTTTTTCCATGTGATCTGGCGCGAATGGTGGTCTAAATTCCTTTACATATTTCTGATCGTTTTGTGGAGAAAGTGCTAGAATTATATCTACTGAAGAGATTCAAAAAGAGGGTTATAGAACGATTTTCACGACATCACAAAAGAATTCACTTGTAGGGGTAAGACTCAGGTTGAAATTTCGACCATTTAGTTGGGGATTGCTGAAAGAGCTGGTCGTTTTATAATTAGAATAAAAAGGAAAAATGATAAGAGGAAAAGAGTTAAAGGTGCATACGTATGTTAAGGGGTGTGCCTACGAATGTTTCCAAGGAGAAAAAACACGGGTACAAAAAGGCTGCCAGGGCCGGGACTCGAACCTGGATCTTTCACTTCCGGGAGACTGCTCTAGCTAAATGAGCTATGATGAATTGAGAATAATGTTTCATGAAATAAGAAATAAATAGATATTATGTGATAATTGTGCAGAGTAAATTATTAGTACAATTAATTATTAATCGACAATCGATAATAACATCAATTAATATGTTTTGATATTTTATTATTTATTAATTATATTGATCGAGTAATTAGTATTAGCAGTTGATCCGATAAAATTATTTCTACATAGCGTTCACTCTGTTAATGGTTTAAATTGTGAGTTGAATCTGATTCTTTTTAATTGAATGGTATGGCAGGAAGGTTTTAGAGGGGATTCTCTCCCAACTTGAGTAAATATAAAATAGTATTTCCATTTCTGCACTAATTTCACCCAGCCAGCTGCTTACAAGTAGTTACTAGATATATAAAGAATGCAGCATATCATAGTTGAGATTTTACATCTAGGAGAAAGATATTAAAACTCATCTGAAAAGTGCCGAATAAATACATAGCCGAGCATTCTCGGAATGCCATTCAACCGTCCGGGTAGATATATTCAACAGACTATTGTAAAACTCTTAGACAATATCCGATAGAAAGAATTGCTTCAGTAATTAACGACATGTATTACCCTAAATAGGAAATAAGGCTGAGTTTGGCATATTTGTGAATCTACAATTAGAAATATTCAGTATTATTTTCGCAGTTCTCAGATGTATAATATAAACTCTTCGGTAGATAACATACACTGCAGTATTCGTTTATAGTATTATGAGATGCATCTATGTATTTCTTAAATAATTATTTAAAAATATAAAGTTTTTCAACCAATAATTTTAGCTTATATTGTTCTGCAAGACCTTATATATAAAATGAAAACGGTATTTCCTATTTTCTACGATATGTCTTAATAATCTGCTTAAGTTGGCATTACAGCCATCTTCAGATATAATACGTGAATTTATAATGTTGAACATGATTTTGAAGATAAAGTTAGGAGAGAAGAGGGGGTTGTGAAAGTGTTTGAAGATGCCTGCATCATTTATTAAAAGTATTGAGGATAAGAATTAAAGAAGGAACTTTGTAGTTTTAATTCTCATTATGGCTTTCCACGAAGTCCGGCCTAATACTATAGAATTTATTAATATTGAGGATAATACGAAGTCCTGTTTTAGTTTATTGCATTGCGTCCCTCGAAGCTAGGCAGAATCATATTGGTGACCCTATCCACTCTCATATACTTCCCGTGTTAGACCCCTATTCTTAAGATTTAAATAAGCAGATGGTTCAAAGTTACACACGCTCTCATTAAGAGAGCATCAAGATAAGCTTTAATAATGTGATGCACTTGCCCGTGACAATTAATGTGCATTTTATGTTTGGCCATCTAATATACTTGTAGTATGCCTTCCTGCTTACACGTCCTCAAGCTTCTTCACAATCTTTGCTTGAGTAGAAATTAAAATTGCCTTATTTGCATCAAGTACTTTAAGCCCTCTTCTTCCTCTCTCCAGTAGCTCACTAGTTGAAGCGAATCTGAAAGAATAAAAATGTGAGGGTTTCGCGTCGCACTTCGTTATTTCCAACCCCGAAATAGTGCATTAATGCATGCGGTGAGTTTTCTAACTATGCCTTTGAACGTACTTGAATTAGCTCTCATCCTAATTAACTACTTACCAAAGATGCACTGTGTGGAAGCATGGAATGAGTCACCTTGAAGAACTTTTTGAAAACTTCCACATTAACGCTGCAACATTTACAGTATGTTCGTTTGAGAAAATCACGGTTAATTGTGTCCATCTTAATTATGTTAGGAACTTTTGATTCGGCTGAGGAGATTATGCTGAAAAGCTTTAAAACCACTGAGTAAGGTTTCATGAAAGCGGAAGTCCGTAACTCATGTTTATAATCAACTCATGATGACCTCCTTTATCCTAAGTCTAACATAACCCTACCTTGGTCTCTTATATGATAACGCCGACCGTAGTGGTAGTCGTTTATGTTAAATTTTACTTAGGATACACTAATATTTTACCAAGACTCGCCCTTAAATGATAAACAATTAATTTTACATAAAAATGACATTAGCCGTGGGCCCGCAGAGGATTTTGGAAATTTGTCTTGTTTAAGGAAAATTATAATTATATTAGTTTCAAACTGAAGAATGTAATTAAAATAAGTTCCTTAGTAGAGAGTTTAAGAAAATTGTGCTCATTAAACTAAGAAACCTGTAAATAGATGATATTCGTGGCATCGTATTAATTATTTATTCTTGTTATTGCTTAATGATATTTACAGGTATGAAAGAAACAACTTTACAGAGTTATTTATATGTCTAATGGTTTTATTCAAATAGATACGATATGCTAATTTTATATAACCCTTATTTACTGAAAAGTTATCTGAGGCCCGCGTATACCTTAGACCAGTTTTATGCGGCCCGTCCCCTCTTCCAAGTTGTGCAGGCCTGCTATAGAGTAATTAAATGTATTCGATAGCTGTCAAATATGTTATTTTCTTCCAAACCCATTGGACTGCATGTGCCCCGACTTCAAAGTAACATAGTTGTATTAAGCAAAATATTTTATAAAACTTTTACATCATTACATTGACGGAGCTGCATTCAAAATTCTTTAATGGAGAATTACGAATTTACTTTCAGTAACTAATTTGTTAAATTCTACATCCCGATGCTATACTCTATCATATGTATACCATATTGATGATATTTTTCCACTTCGTTAGACATGTATTTATTATTTGTCGGATTATATTCGAGTTTTTATCAATGCTCTTTTTCCTCTTTTTTCAGAAAATAGAAATAATTTTCTTTAGCTTGAAATTTAGCTATCAGTATCATATTTCCCAGATGTACCTATGGTGGATTTTTGCTAGGATATTTATTTAGGCTTTTAATTCATTCATACTTTCTTCCTTACTTTCTCTTATTTTACTTCTCTATCCTTTCCTTTCATAAAAATTAAATGGGTTTTATGTAAGAGAGGACTTCGCAGTCCCAATCTCGCCCGCAATAGGGACGTTTCTATTCTACTTCCTTCTGGTATATACAAACAAGGATTTTCTGAATCATTGCTTAAATTTCTTTTAATAAAAAGTATATAGTGTAAAACTATCACTGTATCTTCTGACTATATAAACCAAAATGCTACCCAACCTAGCGCTACTGATTTCTCTAAGTTTGAGTTTAAATGTTCATTCTGTTTTCCCTGAGAGAAAAGGAATTTAATGTTCTCCATCCATTCCTCGTAAAACCGCGAGAATCTCAATCAAACGATACCACTTCCCATATATTCGCGGAGAGGAAATTTTCGCGTTCTATAAAGGAAAATTGAGAGTAATAAATGTAAATTTCGCTGGCGGAGTCGTTTTGACATCTCCATCGCTGTTTAAGCGCCCCCTCGCTTGTACTTGGAAGTTTGAGAGTCACCTACATTATGCATGCATGGCGAAAAAATACACGGATATGGAAAAGATCCCCAAGTAGCTGGAGGTCGCTTGAATGTTTATGGAAGCTACGGAATCTTTCCATGAGAGCGGTTTTATGCCGGAGAATGCACTCTGCATTGTTGCCACGCAATAGTGAGCCACCGCTTTCCAAGGGCTCTTTCCCCGGGAGACCTCGGTTCGATGGCCTCAGGATGGGCATCAGGTGCTACCCACAAAGGGACTATTTCCTACCTGGTGCGTGGTATTTCCCCCTGTTGGATGCGCCTGTGTACGACGGGCTTCCCACTCGAAACATGTTTACCCCGCTGTTTATGATTTTTTTGCAACTTTTTCTCATCGGCGCTAGCGGAGCGGGAGCCTAGCGATTTTTACTGCGGCGTGTTTGATGTGGTTTGCGGTGAATTCAGGAATGGATGGTGAAGAAAAGCGAAGGGAATAGGGAAGAGGAGGGTGAAAAAATAAAGATTCTCGCTCGCGTGGTTTGAAGTGCAAGGAAGGTAGCCGATATTAAAATCGGAAACGTAACGTTGCAGATGTGTCTCTAAAAGTGTATTTCCGATGATTTAAGGCTGGATTATCCGCTTGTATTACCTGAAACTATTTGTAATCTTGCAAATCACTCGACTAAAAAATTAGAAATTAGAAAAATCTTTTTAGAAGCTAGCAGTTGGGATATTATTGCTATTAAAACCATGAAAGCTCAAAACTTGTCATAGATGTCTAGTTTCCTCCTCAACAGCGATAGGTGTTCATAAAGTATGAAGAAGAATTAATCTTAAGATAAAATAAGTAGATTTTAATTTGAAAATATCCGCCGTGATCATAATGCTCTATCGTCAGATATTTGGAATAGGTAAATAAATACATTTGAATTGAACAAAATAAAATAATACTCGTACATAACTTTTAGATATTCTATATTTTTGTGAAGCTTGAGGTCATTGGTTAGGATGAATCTACATCTGTCTTAGCATTCATTAATATGACTATCAAAAGGCGATAACCTTTGTTTAGTGTTAATTACAATTGATTCAAAGCTATCTTGGAATAGAGGAAGAAAGGTTTTCTTAAAAATATCCATATAATATATAATATCTCTTTTAGTTAAATAGGTATCTGTCAATAGTTTTTCGTTTTAGCCTAGAAACTAAGGTGGTATGCATGAACTTAAAAGCTGACGTAAAGTCATTCAGCATAGTTGGGATCTTCCATGCTCTCTACACTCAAGTATAGCTTTATTCTTCTCCGGCTGAGATGAATTTTCAGGAAGCATCGTCGTTTTTTCACGGAGAGTTTGAAGATCAATATCCTGAATATGTTATGTTATGAGGAACGTTATTAGGGTTCTGCAGGTTTGTCATGAATAGCATAAACTTTTACTGCTCGTCAATGCAATTGCCTTTGGGTATGATGGATAAACATGCATGCTAGTCTTCACAGACGTAAATCTTACAGCACCTAATAGCAATATACAAGAACAGTGAAATAAATAGAGACTATTGTTGATTTTC
Organism: Ladona fulva; assembly: GCA_000376725.2. Taxonomy (NCBI): domain Eukaryota; kingdom Metazoa; phylum Arthropoda; class Insecta; order Odonata; family Libellulidae; genus Ladona; species Ladona fulva. The sequence continues at coordinate 53,948 of KZ308902.1, read as the reverse complement.
TTTCCGAAATCACCTGGGAGATTTCTTAGTATGGTATTAATACGGCTAGGAACGTTGTTTAGATTTACATTCAGTAATGTCCTGATTTTAGACCTGATTTCGTAATACCCTGTTTGTTTGAAGTTCATAGTTATTTCACTAAATGGTCTTCTCTTTTTATTAAGCGAATGACCTCTGTCTTTGATGAGTACTTAGATGTAATGTTACAGAGATTATGAAAGTTAAGGACTGTACACGTGGATATGTAACTCCTTTTAAGTAAGCGATGACATTAATGCAAGAGCTAAATATAATGAGGTCACGTGAATAACGAACAATATACTCTCAAAATAGCTATTAATATTGCATACGTAAATTAAAGTATGAGGTATAATACCATCAGAGAAGCCGTATTTTTCCACAGGGTATTTAAACAACGACCAGTTTCACAAGCGTACTTGAATATTCAGTACAAATAAACGTAACTTTTTAAGTTTGTAACTTAATGGACGTCTGTGCCTGAGGATGCTAGTTTGCCTGTGAAGCCGGTCGTAGATTAAATATCCCTGGATAAAATACGAAGTTTATTTCTCTTGGTTGATGAATTCTCTCTAAGGAACAACTTTCACCATCGATTTCATAAGGAGTAATACATTTAACTCAATCAAAACGTTATAATTACGTTACGTGAAATATGGAAGAAAAGAGATGCTAAATGAGAATATGATGAGAAAAAAATCTGACAGAACGAGGACTCTAGCCTGGAATCTTCCACTTTTTGGGCTGATGCGTTAACTAACCAAGCTATCGAACCAGAACACACTCTCGAGCCATTTAAGTATTCAAGGTCCCTTCAAGTCAACTTTTCCAGGGGCGTATTCAGGATTAGACCACAGGGAGGGTTTAGAATCATTGATTAACCTGCTATCCAGGGGAGGTAATGCTTCAGCCCAATATCTAACGGAAATATAAGTTGATTTATTTTAGCATGTATATCCTATGAATCTCCAGCGGTGTTTGTATGTCATAACCGCGATAGACTAACCTATCATATGCTTTCTTGCATTGTAGGCTCTGTTGTCATGGGGAGTTTGAACCCTCAAAACCATACATTTAGTTACGCATCTTACCTTAACCTTTTTCCCTCCCAGAGATGCCATACTTTAAGTCTGCAGATTTAGAGTTTTCCAAGGAATTCCATCAGGAAAAACCACTCTATCTTAAAGTTTTTCCCTCGCTTTTCCAATCAGATAAATAAAAGTAAGCAGTGTCTCAAGCTGTGTGCAATATCTGTGAAGTTAGCCCTCTCGAGGATCCTCACCAAAGCCCGCGTATGAGAGAATCAATTACCTCTGGCTATATACAGGGATTTCGACTTACTGGGCACGTAAGCTATGAGAGCTGATTCGAGAGGAAACCATGGAGCTCAACGAATTTCATTACGCCAGGTTACTTCCGCCTAACGTGCCCCATATAAGGTTCACCAACCTTTCGGTCAAAGGGTGTTTTGTCCAGGGCGAGATATTTTTAGAAATAAAGCGGTTATCGTTTATGCCAAGCAGCATCTTTATAAAAATTTCATCTAACCTTAGGGATCAAGGAACCTTTTGAGATCAACTTTTCTTGGAATACAGGGAGTATAGCTTTATGACTCGATTCCCTTGAGATACGTTATGCATCGGACGCCTCTCAATTGCTTATATCTGAAGGCAGAAAGCTGGAAATGTATTGTGAGGGATCTCATAAGTTAGACACAAGAGGGAACTCGTATTAGTGCCATTCGAGAGGAATTAAGCACTTTGGCTTCCATTAAAGGAGTCTAGCGTGAATAATGTTACTGTAAATATCCTTTATCGCACCCCTGGGAGAGGGTAAATTTTCTTTCCCAGCTGTTTTACATAGGACTCCTTTATTCATAAACCTGTTCAGGGGTATTCATCCCGGAAAACGGCTTAAATTACCATCGTAATCTAAGCAGACAAATAAATATCCATAATTGAGGATAAGAAGAGATGGTATTAAAGAATAAACTTATGAAGTTTACTCTTTTGCGGTCTGTAAGAATGTTTCAACCAATGGAACAGTTCAGGATTTTCTTCGAATAGGCGATTAGACGCTAGAAAATAAATAAACATAAGGAAGTATGCTCTCGGGTAGCCATGTGGGCAACGCCTTCCACTTCGATGAAAGTGGACCCGGGTTCGATTCCCAGTGGGATTCTCCGTGCGTGTGTCATCGGTCGTAGCACTGTTAGCAATACTAATATTAATACAAGGAGGTAATAATACTTACAGATGTATTATACGACTAATATTACACCATCTTAACTTCAGAACTGATAATTTATTTTATCTAACGTCCATACGTTTATGTATTGTTATCTTAAACTGCTGAAGTTACTAATGAATCGTTATTATACTCGGTTTTATTATTCGAAGATTGGCAATTATAAAGGCGATGTTTACTAATCTTATCGTACTCCGAAACGGATCGAAATCCATTTTTTCAATCAGCGAAAAGCAAATATTGAGATCTTCTGGTCTGGAGATGGCACATCAATATATACTCGTGTAAATAGTCGTAACCTTTGATAAATATGTATTGATTAAGGAAAATTAGTAAAAAATGATTGCAAAAGCACTCAATTATAATATTTCCTGTAACACTTAAGGGACTCCATTAGTGCAATATCAAAAAATGTTTTTTAACTCGGAATACGATAAAAAATCTAATGAAAACATGAACTAACTTCATATACATAATATTATATATTGCATTTTACCACCAATCTAAGGCTCAAAGTTCCAAAATCACATAAACTGCCACCTTTACGCCATGGCTATAAGGAATGCTTTGTTTCAACATATTAATAGTAGTAGTAGTATTGTTAAAAGTGCTTCGACAGCTTAGGTCATTTCGCACGTGGGCCCCCACCGGGAATCGAACCCGGGACCGCTTTCATTGAAGTCGAACGCGTTGCCCACTTGGCTATCGGGAGCCCCAA
>KZ308902.1:0-31550 GCA_000376725.2 Ladona fulva | reverse complement strand
TTTTTTTAACCCGCAAACACATCTCTTTGTTAATTTTCTTTTATTTTAACCCCATAAACTATTTCTTTTCATCCTTTTATGACATAGGGTTAGATGTAAGAAGAGACTTACTAGTCTCAATCTCGCCCTGAAATAAAGTCGTTTTATTATTATTATTATTATTAAAAGGTCGTATTTCGCACCAATACCAAGCTAGACATAAATAGTTCAAAATAAAAATGTAGAACTACCCGGATATATAAGGATAATAAAAGAGAGGAAATAGTCTTTATGGATATGATGTTTGTAGGGTATGAGTTAGTGAATAAAGTAACAATCCTGCAAAAAAGGCAGCTATATTTGAACGAAACTGGAATGTCACCTTTTACTACCAACCAGAGGCGTTACCAAAGGGGGTATCTGTGGGTTCAAACCCCCCACATGAGAAAAGAGTTAACAATAAAGGAAAGCATGTTATAGGATGACCTTTCGCAATTATGTCATATAAACACGCTGAAGATTCGTAGGGTACACTTGCTAAAATAAATCATTTACCATTTTAATTAGATTTTAGGTGGAAGTATTCCTGTCCCTTGATTGTGGGCAATGACTCAGTATCCATGCGGGGGAATTACTCCATGGTTCTAAACACCCTCCTCTTCCCCATATGGACAAATACTGACTATGCTCCTGATAATGACAATTCAACGCCATAGTGACTAATTTTTTTAAAAGAAGAACCGATATAAAACCATTTGCCTTAAGTCTGCTTCTCCAATNCGGGGGAATCACTCCATGGTTCTAAACACCCTCCTCTTCCCCATATGGACAAATACTGACTATGCTCCTGATAATGACAATTCAACGCCATAGTGACTAATTTTTTTTAAAAGAAGAACCGATATAAAACCATTTGCCTTAAGTCAGCTTCTCCAATCCTACCAAAAGAAACCTGCGAATTCCGAAATAGAGACAAAAGGGAACCATCTACAACCGCAACCACATAATGCGCTGTTGCCGCGGGTAAAACAGACGAAGGGATGAACCTCCAATTTTCTCTCTGCTCAGTCTTATGTAGCACGCAATACACTGATTTCGATGGTAAGAACTGCATACCAACTATAATGAATTGTATTGTGGGTATATTTATTCAACCGATAACAGAAGAAGCTACAAAGGAAATGCAGTTAGTAATATTCGAGAAATAAATCGATGCCTTCATTAATTATAGTGATTTTTTAAATTTAGTTCAGGATCAAAGGTGTATGTATTTGTTTTTATTGGAAGTATTTACATTTGGAATTCGGTCAGCTTTAATATCTTCCATCAGAATCCCATTCCATCACATCCCATAAAGTCCGTTTTGATCGTTTGCAGAATCTTCTCTGTGAAATTCACTTAAACTCAATCTCACCCTAAAAAAAGTTATTTTATCATTCTTGTCATCCTTTATTCTCATTAATTTTGAATGGCTGAATATTAAATAATAAGCAATTGTAGGTTATTGTTTTTTTCCTTTGTATGATGTGCCAACCCAACCCGTTTGGCAAGTTCGGCAAGTGTTTCGCTCAACGACGTCTAATGAGTGGTGGTGATATTGACTTTAAATTACCGCCCCTCACAGAATGCACTTTTCGCCGTTCGCCTGTTTCCCCAAAATCCTCAGTGCGGTGCCTTTTCTGGGAAGTGACTCGAATGAGAGATCAGCATTCTTTCGGACGCCTGCTAAGCGGGAAGACGGGTTTATTCACCCCAGTTAATTGTGTTTCCGACAATCGTTCTAATTTTGCTCAAGCTTGATTTCATTTTGTTTCGTTATATCGACAGGTGAGGTTATTTTGTGATTCTTTCTGCTTCTGACTTGTTTAACATTCTTCCCTGTATTATGATGTAATTTCGTATTTCTGTGCTGCTGATAATTAATTATAGAAATATTATGTTAACCGAGGGTTATTTCGTTATTTGTTTTTCTCCTTGGCCGTAATTTATTTCGCGAAATTGGCACAAAATATTTTAATGCCGCGGTTATTCGGTGCTTCGACTTCACAACCGATACCAAAAACGCAGCAATGTATAACATTTATTGTATAATGTGTTGTTCTTTTATGATAGCCATGTAATTGGGGATACCATTTTCTCTTCATAATAATAATACTACGTGAATTCTTTGAGAATCGCAAAAAAACGGGATGGAGATAAAGGTTGCATTGGTGAAATTGTATCAACGTGTTAGTTTTCCATGCAGGGAGCGTATAAAAAACTACCAAAAGCAGAGTGATTTAGCAAACGATTTGAAGTAAAGAAGCACTTAGGAGAAAATAACGTAAGCGTCCCTTGGGGAAAGGTAGTGGAGAAAAGTTTTAGCTTTGAAAGCAGAAATGCACATAATCGAGGCCTCGCTTCATAAAGCGACTCTTTTCCAGAGGAAGTGGCGTCATGAATATTCGTCCCTCCAGTTTTTCAATCACCTCGCTCTGAAAAGGAAGAGATATAATCCGGAAGAGTTTCCGAAATTAAATATCGCTCCGAAATTTCCCTTTTTATTAGTCCCCGCAAACTCCGACTTCACTTCCTTCAGTTGCTGTCATCAACGAATCGTTTCATAATTTTTGGGCGATCAATCAAGCGCTCCCTTTTGGCTCAATCGTTCTCCCATCTGTCCTTTCCTCCATCATGTGCCCGCGTCGTCAACTGCCTCCCCTCCTTTTCCCTCGAAGTTCTCGGAACATCCTTGATTCCACACTTCTTAAATCTTCACTGCGAGAGCTGTGCATTGATTAGGACCCTCTCCATGGACCTACACTCACTTGCTAACATCTTTTGGAATCGTTGTATTTGTAATCATGATGTTCTTTTCTGATTTTTTCGACCATTTATTTCTAGTTGTTATGTCTTCTTATGAAATAATGTATATGTGGGCTTGTTTACTTTTCAGATATTATTTAACCTGCCATTTACTCATAATTTTAGTTAACTATCAGCAGGTTCCTTGGGTTTTTCACTCCCCCATTCTTGTGGGTGTTTACCTGCAGTGTATTGGATGGGTATTTTTTCCTAAATTCTAACTTAGGTTTTTAAACTCAAAAATTAGTAACCTTCTATGCTCTATTTTTAAGCTATCTCTTTTAGACTTCACATGACGAAGGGGTAGATGTGAGAAGAGACATGACAGTCTCAATCTCACCCAAATAAAGTCGCATTATTATTAGAAATTTATTTTGACTTTGAAGGACAAGTTTTCCGTGATATGTGTACTTGAACTGCTAAATATTTTATTTCGAATTTTATTAATTAGAAAACAGATGCTAATATCCTCGTGACATTTGCGAATATGATATGAGAAGGATATACAAAAAATTTGTTGTATTCAAAGTGTCGATATTACAATGTTCTTTTCTTTATTTCCTTATAATGTCGTCAAACTTAGATCGGTCTGAGATGATAGAACTTGTTAGATATGAGAAAATTATTAGATATAAAAATTTCCATTTTTGAGAAATTAATATGTAATTTAGGTAAAATAAATTTCGCGTGGGGAGAGTAAGTTTTCAGGATTGATCCCTTGGCCTGTAAAAAATTGCATTGAATTCATTTTCAATTTATATCCAGCTATGTTTTGGAATTTTTTAGTGTAGTGCAAATTGCACGACTTAACGTACACATTTACCGATACCCTTTCCTTCTGTATTAGCAAGAGTTCCTTAGATTTAAAAGGTAGAGGTGGTACATAGCAACAAATTCTTCCTTTTTTGGAAGGAATACGTATAATATTCGTCATATTAATTGGAATAACACTCATGTCATCAGACACATAGTCGTAAGATACATTTGCTAAAAAACCCTAACGATGAATCATGACGAAAAACATCTCAATGATGCAGTGTCAGAAAAAAACACCTGTCATTCCCTCTTTAGTTCAGTTGCATTGTAGATTACTCTCCTTTATTTTCCATTTGAGTTGATTGTTAGTGGAGTCAAAATATGTTTGCATTCAGGCGGCAGATTGACCGGGCGCAGCTCTGAATATCCTCAAAGAACACAACATCAATCTTTTCTGCGTTAACTTTTAAGACCGCACAACTCTTAGGTTCTTTTAAACAGAGCTTCCGCTAAATCAAAATGTCCAGAAAACGTGGTCGGCCAAGTTTTGTACTAGGCGACAGATTGTTGTTCAGTCTAGCAGAATCAAATTAATGAAGTCTCATCAGCATAAAATTAAATCGCATGTTCCGCTTTAAGTTTATCAGGTAACGCCGAGGGGGAAGCGATTGTTTAGGTCACCAACGAGGATAGATGTCTTAATCTATAAAATAAGGATATGTTAAACATATCTTACGCAATTATCACTATTCTAGATTCACAAACATGTTCATTTGAGACTACAATAAGAAGAGAACATTGTTTGAAAGGAAGTAGATCTCAAGGGTAGTCAACCAAGTGTCAAAGGGGTAGTTTATTTCTCGCTCGTACTTTCGTTCCTTGAGTCTTGGTTCGCGGTGCGGAATCCACACGAGAAGGTTCTGATCTTGTAGCTAGGGCTCGTGCAAAGAAGAGCAACTCGTTTTGTTAAGAAAGACTACGGTTTCGATGGCAGTATATCAGAGATGATTAAAGGCCTCGGCTGGGAATGTCTGCACGATAAAAATATTGAGTATAGACACAAGCTGTTTCAGTAATTTTTAAGTACTGATTTGCACGACGAAATACGCGATTCCCGTACTCTGCTAGAGCGATTATTTAGACCAGACGACGAAGAGATATTGCGAGATTAAGGCGAGAACTATTACAGTAGCTACTACTGGTCTCTTTTTCCTTATGGGATTAGTAATACCAATCAGGTAGCTGATTAGTGGGTCCAGTGTTTTCACATCCCCTGCTGCAGACTATATGACGGCTTGCGGTGTGCAAATGTAGACATAAATCAGGGGCGTAGTCAAGAGTTGTCCATATGGGTGAGGTCCAGAGCTATCGAGTATAGAGAATGGAGCAATGTAGGATTGGGAACAATCCATGTGTTGGAATGCTTTCGACCAAAATCCATTGAAAACATAAAATTTTCACACTTGTTATTCCATAAACTGGTTTATTTAACACGTACACCATGCGAATCTCCAGCTGTTTTTGTGAGGCATAATTTTAACAGGGCATCCTTTTCATGTTTTCGTTTATTGTTAGATCTGTTCTAATGGGTGATTTTAACCCACCAAACCACCCCCTTGACTACGCCTCTGACGAAAATGTTAGTACAGGATAAGGCGGTATTTGAAGGATTTCATGGCATGAATTTAAGAAGTTATAGGTGACGGAAAATTTCCAGCTCAGGCATTTTCACCTTTTTAGTTTATCCGTCATGATTGTCTTTATATCTAAGACCTTTACTTCTTCTTTATAGCTACACTTTTACGATGACTGAGCTTCTAAACTCCCTCCATCCTATCTCACTCTTCATTTCCAGCAATTTCCTTCTCTCTCGTGATTTTCCAATTTCCTTTTTTTTCTCACTCCTAATTTCCCCTTTGATTTCCTCTTTTGAATGTACATCCGCACTTTTTTAGAAGTATTACCCTTCTCTTTCATCCCCTAAAAATGTTCGAAGTGCAGGGAGGAATCCGCGTATGACTGTATCCATACCTTCTTACTCTTCATACCTCCTAATACTAGCCAAGATTTTATTCTTTGTGCTGTAATTTCCATGTATTGCAAGTGATGAAGTATTTATTTATTTGCAGTCCCTTTTCACCTGCATGTAACATTAATATATTTTGTTTGAACAAGTATGAAACCTAACAATCATGCAAAGCCACGAAATATGTTTTGGACTATACTTTGGATATGTAGGGGACTAGGCAGGATTCGTCCATGGGGGGCGTATTCACTCAAGTTCGATAAATCAGCTTTGAGAAGAACCTTAAATTGATACTGAGGGTATGGATTTAGCTTCATTGTTGATTCATCATACGGTGGTATCTTGGTTAACAACTTTAATCCGTTTCAGTTTTACCATCGTCAACCGAAACCGACGTTATCCAAGGCGGATTCCCCACAACCATACCACATGTCAAATTTGCAGACATCACTCTTCTGAATTTTATTAGTATATAAAATATATTTATGTTTGTAAAATATATTTATATACATATATAACTCACAATTTATACATAAATATTTGCAACAAAAAATTTTAAATTAAAACTTTTTTNTTTATTTTTAATTTGTACTTAATTTAAAATTGGAAAGCCATAGAAGCAATTTTTAACTGTCGACCCTAAACAGAAGGCGTCATAAGCGAAAGCCTGCGTCGTTACCGGAGACATTATTTGATCACTGCCATTCATCGTTCACCAAGTACGTCGTTATCTAAGCCCGCAGTCACTAAAAGAACCACTGTAATAAAAGTACTGCACATTTTTTAGCCATTATTGAAGCTCCGATAATCAAAAGCTTCTCAAAAAAATTCAATTCTTAACCATTCGTTCGGCGCGAAACAAACCGGCCGTACCTCATAGAGAGAGAACAGGGTCAACTTTTAGCACTCGAGAGGCGATTCATTAGCCGCGACGAGAGCTCTTTTAATTTGTCATTTAATTATCCTCCGCCCCTTTCATCGCCTCTTCCGCATCACCCGTTATCTGGCGCAGCATTTCCAGATAACTCCACGTCCTCATCGACTTCCCCAATTCGTTAGAATTACTCTGTAATGGAGAGAAGCATTCACTTCCTCTCGAGTACAGCAGAACGGCGGTGTCTCAATTAGACCATTCCTCTTAGAAGGTAAGGGTTAGTGGAAGGGGTGAGGGACGGACATAAAGAAAGTTAAAAGGTCTCTACTGGAGGCAAAGGGAAGCCCTCAGGGCAAAGTAGCCGTAGCGCTCCCTTGAAATATGGGTGGTTAAGGAGCGGGAGACAATTTGACGGCTTCTCTAAAGTCTTCCTTTCTTTAATTCCGGGTTGACTGGCATTTTAATAAAGCCCGTAACTTTATTTCGAGCCCATCTACGTCTCCTGCACCGGTTATCGCTCATTGTGAGTTCTGCCTGAGTGTTTTTTTCCGCGACTAGAACTATCTGAGAAAGCGTCTCTGACTTCTATTTGCCTCATTGAGAGAAGAATCAAGATGGAGAGGTTCCGAAGCGATGATGGGGGCTAAGATACTGGAACATTTACTGAGGGAGAAACGTCAGTTGTCTTAACGAACCAAGTCTTTGATATGAAACAAATTGGACTCCCGAATAGCCATGTAGCGACGCTTTTGACTTTGGTGAAAGCGGCCCCTGGTTCGATTTTCAGAGGGGGTGCGAAATAACCTAAGCTATCGAGGCACTTTTAACAATATTACTACAAATATGTAGAAAAGGTGGTGTATTATTTTCACAAATAAATTTAAACACAGCTTTCTCAGTACCTTACTGGTGCCAAATTTAGCGCTAAGAGCTTATTGCATTCTTTTTCGGGTCTGCTTTATTTTATTATGATAATGAGTTACTATTTAGGGAAATAACCATAGTATTAGGAATTAAAAAGTTTTTTGTACGTAAGGGAAAAAGCATTTAATTTGCTTATCTTCTTTCAGATGAATTCTGTTCGGTGTCTTCAATAGGTGAGTTAAATACAAACTTTAGGCTTTATAATAATAACTTTGGTTGTTTTCACATATTAGTGCTAAGAGATAGTAAAATATATCAGCAGGATTAAAGTATCTTAAAGGCTCTATTTATGGGTGAAGTAAACTTTTCCTTTCCATGTTCAACTAATTTAAGAGAGTATGAATGTTTATCTATTACATTTAACTGATAGGATAGGAAAATTATGTATTATCTGTATAACAAAAAATATTAGAAGCATTTATTTAAATTCTAATTTGTTCACAAAGAGATTAATCGTAAATCTGAATTTAACAGATCGGAAAAACAGCTATGTTTGGAAGAATTAGTGTGATGAATCATGGGCTAAAATCAGGATGTATTATGTACGTGGCATTTTTTCATAGCATTAGGTTGATAAGTTATTATCATTAGTTAGATATTTAGATAAATATGATGATTGTTATTTACATTCTTAACTCCTTGGGTCAATGTCTCCTTCTTAATGCCTTCCCTTGTTTTCTTTCAGGTGAGTGCCTTCATGTTCCTATATCCAGTACACTCTGACCTCCAATATTAAGAACAGAAGCCTTCCCACGGTCAGTAACGATTTTTTATACCGCGTGCGACAGCTGATGGTTAGTGTTTGAATTCGAATAAGGAATTACAAATTCAATGCCGAAAATTGAAACCTTACTTCAATTACAAATGTATTTCATTTCTTATGCGTATGCTTCATGATGAGGCGATTTTACTAAAATGTTCACCTCTATAATTTTTCCCGGAATGAATTTTATATTCTTAAAACCAGCTTGTTTTCTTGTTAGTTGCTGAATAAGTAATAAACAAAAATTGACACCCATTCTCAAATACATCTGCTAAGGTGGATTTATTATTTTGACAAACGATAAAAGATGATTTTGCACGTTAAAGGGTGCACCTGATAAATTCCCTAGGAGATACGGATATGAGGAACTCTTAAATGGCCGGGAGTCGAACCCTGGTCTCTTAATTGGTGGTCGATCGTTATAAGCATTAAGTTATCTGGCCAAAACTGGCGTTCTGGTTCTGAACTGAAGTTCTGGCGAGTTAGGCATATGTATTTATGTATGTGCATCATTACAACTGCCTTATAACCTTAGGAAACCCACCTAGCGTTAGTAGAAGATCATCATCGCCATTATAATTATTATTATCATATGCACAAACCTTACAAGTGAAACAATGTTCCAGTGGCAAGGATTAAATACACACTCCCTCTTACAAATACTACTGCAAAACTATGAATATATCAGTAATTCAACTATGAATATATCAGTAATTCTTGTCAATTTCACAAAATAACGAAAAAGAACACATCATCAATGTGATCATCATCTGATGCTTTCGTCTCTCACCGTTCAAGATCTTTCAATATTGCATTATTTTAGCTGATAATCGATTTTTAGTCTTAATCCAAGCTTAAAATCTAATAAATGTAACAAGCATCCACGTCCAGTTCGCAGCTTCTGATAGAGCAATAATCGCTCTTCGGCACCCGGCATCCGCCTTTTAATCTCGTGATTACGCTATTTTTTTAAAAATCTTTCTCCTTTGTATCTTTTAGCATCGCTTCCAACCATCCATTATGCATCCGTAAACATATTCCGCAATCCCGCACGCCTGCGAACGCGGAATCTATAGAAATTAATCTCAATTCGACCAAATGATATTTCGTTCTCCGTTGACGCAAGTTTCAATCGATCCCCCATTCCGGTGATGCGATTTCAGAAGGGTGCGGACTTGAATATTCCATTTCATTCGTGGCGATTTGATTGCTTTCAGAGAAAAATAAAAGATGAAAGGAGATCGATCCCGCCGCCATTTTGGTGCCCCGTAACCCTTTCCATTTCTGGCCCCTTTTGTCGCTTTCACTCCGCTATCTCTTGTATCGAACTCTTCCTTACGAGGTGGTTTCTAGTTTTATAAACTCAGAATGTTATTCTAAAAAGTAATCGCCCCAGATTGTTGAAACTTGTGTTCATTTATGCCTCTTTATTTTTGCAAATGTCGCTGGATGGACGCTGTAAAGTGCCGTATATCGCGGTCCATAAGACACACGGTGATTTTTCAGGTATACGAAGCTAAGATTATACTCACAGTAACGTAAACTATTTATAAGTGAAACAAAGAAACGAGATTCGTAAAAGAGCATCACTTTACAGAAGAATTAAGTACAACAGTGTTGGTAAGGCTTCCGCGGTGATTTGGAGTTAAAACCCACGATTGAAAGCGTAACATTTCTTAGAATTACTAGTGTATGACTATTCCTGACGTCAGAAAAAGTTCTCACCCTCGACCCATTAGACGCAGGCCTTAGATAACATTTTCACGGGAAAGAAGTGCGTTTATGGGAAATACGTAGCTAAAATTCTGCAACCTCATAGTAAAAAGGATTAAGGAAGGGTTTGAATCAATTGCAGGATAAACTCCTGCGGCTAATCCCACAGGAATAACAAGTGTGAAAAATAGCGACATGACTGGGACTCAAAAAAGGTATTACCCTGCTTTGTGAGTTGGCTGCCTCGGTGAGGACCTCGAGCGGTATTTCGTGCCACTAAGTGGAGGCTGTTCGCCTTGCTCACAAAGCATTCCCTTAACACTGTGGAAGAGACGCGACATGGTAGTTCAGTGGTTAGAATACCTGTCCGGAAAGTGGGAGACCTGGGCTTGAGTCCCAAACATGTCGCTATTTTTCAAACTTGTTATTCCTCTCAGAATAAAATATCGTTAAGGAGTAGTTAAAAATGAAATAGCATAACTTTCCTGCTATAAATAGAGAATCATTTCTATAGTAATAAAATTAAATTCATGATATGAATCTCAAGTCTTTTTTCAACCGAAAAGAATACCATTCTGATTTATTACTTATTATATTCAAAATAAGTCTTCGAATTCGATTGTAGATGGTACTCCTATCCCTGCATTTTAGGCAATGAAGTGTTCACTCCATGGCTGCAAACCCCCAAATGGACAAATCCTGGCTACATCCCTGATATTATTGATAATAAAATGAGCATAGTGCCGTCAAAGTTCCGCGTGCCAAAACAATTCTCTCTCACACATAGAGCACACAATCCGTTGGTTCACCACCCCTGTTCTATGACAAGTACTGTCTATTAAAACATTTTGAGACCTTAGAACTAGAGCACAACTGGCATATCCACGTTTGATTCGTCTTCCGCATCATCATCCTCTTTTTTTGCATTTGTAAATATAGATGATGATTCTGCGCCAGGGTTTCCCCCCAAATGGATATTTTCCAGGATCGATCGCTTTATGTGGTTCAAGCTAACCGTGTTTCCATTAATGTGGTCTTTGATGACGGAATCTAATATCGGCTTCAAATTATCCGCGATGGTTATTTACCCGATTTCTGCTCCGTTCAGTCGGAAACTGAGTATGTTATATTTTCGAACGTGATAACTTACATGCATTTCGTAGTTGGCTTTATCAAGATGGGTAATTTTTTCCTCACAAGAAGCAATCAATCGTATTATTCTCGAACGGCATTGAAACTGAGAAAATCAAATTAAGTGTACCTTAGTTTGAATAGTGGGAAGATAACTTAAATAACAACTATCAATTCTTTCCGTCATGATTTTTTGGGGGGTCTCGAAAACGTCTGAAATGAAAAGATGATTGGCCTAATGATGGCGCGAAGCGTCGAATCCATTAAACCGTCGCATAATGAGATATTTCCTGGTACGAATAAACGTATCTTTTCATTCTTTACGTTAAATAATTACATTTCTGATCAGTAATAAGCAACAATTTCAGAACATAAATTACCATCTGGGTACGGCATGAGATTGCTGAGGTAGTGTCATCGTCCTTCTACCTCCATTCCTTCTAAATGAAATAATAAATGTAACTTATACTTTTCCACAAATTTATTTTTTGGTTTCGCAACCAATGGTTTCGAACTCTCAACGTTTGCGGATAATTATAAGTTATACTTATTATTTCATTTGTAACGGAATTCCACCTAATCCCGCTAGAGAAGATATATTCCATTCCTTCCCTTAAAAAGAATTTTGGCCGACTGGGAGGTATTTCGATTCCATTATTGCAGCAGTTAAATAGTATAATTGAGTGAATGAATGAATAATAAATTTATTTCACACACAAGATTACAAATCCAAACAAAACAATTTCAATAAATAATAAGCTATCTGGAAGATAATGTTTTGATTTTCGAGTGAAAGAAATTTGATCTAACATAAGCAACTCAAAGAGCCCAATTTCCGTTATGATGAAAACCGAAATATTTTTACTTAAGGTAGCATGAATATCTTGAAGGTCATTATAGTATTTTACTCATTTATATTCTTATTTGTTCTTATTTTTCCATTACTATTTTGTTACTTTCACATGAAAACAGTAAAAGTGTGATTTAACGAGTGCTAAAGCTGACTCTAAAATTAATTTTCGATTACCATACAGGCCAAATGCATTTATTAAGTATTTTTTTGAGTTTGCGTTTTATAATTACTTTTGTCTAGCTTTTGCGTAATTATTAGTACTCCTGGGATTCCTTTTCACTAAATAGGATTGATGTGATCTATTGTCGCCGGTTTTTCTTGAGTGTAGAATCGCGCTCGGATAAACACCGAGTTCGATTTATTGTCGTCGAAACATTGGAATACTGTTTTCTATCGAATCGATTTAGTCACCAAAGGGCTATTCACTCCGAAAGCCATTTAAGCAGCTTTCCGCGAATATTCATCCCGAGAAAGATTTTCCTCATAGCCTTTCGGTTCCATCTTTGACAAACGGTCCCGCGATTTTTGTTAGGAATTTGCATGCATTATTCTTATTTTTGGGAAAAAGCGGCCGTGATTCATACGCTTTTTCCTCCTTTTTCCGGGAAATATTTTCTCTTCCGGGAAAGCGAGGGCCTATCATTCTTTGCCTTCCTTTCAGCGCGATCGTGAATGCCCTCTCAGGATAGTGCTCCAAGCTTTAAGGCTGCTTAAACGTGATGAATCGCACGCATTTTCTTCCGGTTTCTTCTTTTTGCGCTTCCCATTCCGCACCCCTTCCGCCCATTGTTCTTTTCCTTTGATTAGTATCCCAGCGAACTCAAATTCCTCGAGTCCTACAACGGGCGTTTCTCCGTTCTTTTCCTAAATCGGTAGGCTCGGTCTCCTCGTGTGTGAAGTGTAATACATCCGTAAGTGATCTACCTTTCGGTAAGTCCATGTGTTCCAATTTTTGATTTCTTAATTCATCAGTCGCGACGGTGGAAAGGTTAGCGTTTTTTGCGTTGCTATTCGGTCTCCGGTTCGAGTCCTAGCATTTCGGAATTTTTTGCTCGGGAATGGTTGTATGTACTCGTCATTCATAATAATATTAAAATGGATGAAATTGATATTATATTTCTGTTTCAATTAGAAATTATAATAGTACCACTTTAAATTGTTCCTAACCTTGGCACCTCCTGACGAGCCACTGTTTTTCTCAGGAGGACCATAAGGGAAATTGTGAAGTATTCTTACGATTTGCTTTTGTTTTCTCTTACTGTATGTCTTCTTTGCGTTTATTTTTTGTATTTTGTAACTTGAAAAAAAAATTATCAATGAAAAATATCATTATGACGGTTATTATTATTTTTGTAGTTGTTTCTCAATGCAAACTGTTTCGTTTCTTGGTAACATACCCCACCAATGTCATCTAACATGGAGAAGATTCTCTCGGGTTAGCACGGAGGTGAGATCTGGGTGGTCGGCCAACGTTTCGATGGCGTACTCGGCATTTATCCTCATTTTTGTTGGTAATAAAGGTATTTTCTTTATAAAATAAAAGATCGCGATCCATCCATCTTTTAACGCATAGCGGTTTTAAATTAAATATCGCTCAAATATATTTATAGCTGGAAGTAACTTAAAATAATTTGGTGAATGTGTGAATCGAAAAACCTGATGCTTGCAGCGTTTTTGATAGAAGACAATAAATGTTGAGGTAATGTAAAAGCAAACGAGCTATCTAGAACCGAAATTTGGAAAAATGTTTTCAGAATAAAGTTGACGTTTAAATGATCGCAAGCGAAACTCCGGAAAATATTACTGTTAATCAATTTCTGGAATTTTCTACCATAAAATCCATACTAACGAACGATTTTACGGAAAAGATGTTTAAAAAATAAGTGAGTCATCAGACTGGTACTTTTCACGGTCATCAAATTTAACGCTATTAAATTAGAGAAAATTCAGCGAAACATATCACCACGAGTAACTCGGTAATGAATGCAGAGTAAGTGTTCCGTTATACTGTCATTAGTGAAATTCTCGGCGCAAATACTCCGCTTAACCTTTTCAGGAATTCATAAAATTCAATCGAAATCAAAACAAGCATTTGATTGAAATTAATTGCGCTCTCTATGCGGAAAGGAAGAAAACGTTAAAAATAGCATTCGCTGTTTGACCTCCATGATTCATGTCACCATTTTTACCACACTCGAGTATCGTTCGTCGATTTGATTACGCATTTGAAAACACCGGATAAGTTGTCTTTTCGCGGCGCGGATTTTTCATTTAGGTGTCGTTCATGGCGTCACTCTTGTCGTTCCAACAGCCTTACTACCCCATTATTTGCGGCTCATACATTTAAAATCGTGCTCGTTAGCGTGATTCGCCAATTGAATAGAGATTTACTCCCAGAGACCGAACTGTTTTTTTCTGTTGCTATGATTCATCACTGCTGTCCACTATACCCCTTTAATGACCTAGTTTAGAGTAATGTCCTACTAAGCTATGGACGAGTTGAACACACTTGTATAGTCAATAGTCATGGTAAAGAACGGTATACAACCAAATAAAAATAACGTGCTGGTCCCAAGGGCGAAACCATTATTTACTTATGACAGGGGGGTTTCAGAGTCATGGAATAAGTACTGCATTACCTACAATCAAAGGAAATGAATTCTACCACGCAAAATGTAATGGAAATCAAAACTAATTTATGTTGACATTCGAGTCTTCAGTGGTATTTGTATTGCCTTCATGCTAGAGGCCATCGTCTAATGTGGGGGGTTGAACCCCCAAGAACGCCCCCTTAGCTACCCCTCTGGCTGGTCCTCCTGAATAAAAGACAGCATTCGTTGGAAAGTTATCATCGGATTAATGAAGGCTTAATTAATCGTTAAGTTTTTATTCCGTATAAGCTTGCTAGAGGAAAATGTCTATTTAAGTACCAGTGTGAAATTTAACGTGCAAATGTTAACTATGAATTTTTTAAGTGGAATGTTTAAATTTACTACCTTAAGCTGCGCAAAACTTCAAGTTTGACTTCATATTGCCATTTTGTAGAAGATTGATTATTGATTTAAAATCGATAATTTATGAGAAACAATAATAAAATTATATTTTTGTCTTTTATTG
Source organism: Ladona fulva (assembly GCA_000376725.2). Taxonomy (NCBI): domain Eukaryota; kingdom Metazoa; phylum Arthropoda; class Insecta; order Odonata; family Libellulidae; genus Ladona; species Ladona fulva. The sequence goes on along the minus strand of KZ308902.1, from coordinate 16,570 downwards.
CGGTTCGGTTAGTTCATACATACAAATGCATACAAAAATAAGCCTTCATTACATCCCAACATACAGAAACATACGACAATTATGTATTAAAATTTGAGATCTTAAAGGAAAGTTCTGTTTAACTCTCGGATTTTCATAATATACGTAATCTTCTCGAGTAAAGGAAATAGAAATATTCCTCTATGCTCTGGTAACTCAGAGTCTTCGTCACAAGCATTTCATTTAAGGTATTTTCGTTCGCCAAAATTTCCCCTTCTAAAAATCAATAGAAAAGAGCTTTTTTAGAGAAACCCGCTGACGGATTTCCAGTGCATTTTTTTGACTTCGTTTGGCCCCAGTGAGCGAGTTCCCAAGTCTCCGCAGATTATGATTTCGCGGCGCTAATTTTTATCCGCCTCTCCGTTGCGTCAGCGGTCCTATTTCTATAATTAGGTCACGGAACGGGTTTCGCTTTATTCCCACGTCTCTCTTGGGAGTCTTTGCCAGAGTTGGCGTTTCAGTCGGAGAATTCACGCCACCTGCGAAACAAACTGATTCAACATCGCAGAAGCGTTGAAGTTACTCCTCCGTTTATGTAAAATTTCCGGAAAAACTAGAATCATGCCCAAGTGGGTTTACTTTAACACCCTTTCCCTTTAATATGAATTCAAAATTACGTAACCCTCAGCAATACTTATTTTCAAATTAGCTGTTCTAAATTGAATTATATGATAATACTAGCTGAAGTGCCCGTTGATTCTGAAGGGGGAGTTTAGAGTCAGGATTATGTATGGAATCTGTACACAAGAGAAACTTATATCTCTCATCTTTAATTAGTTCAATGGGATAGGTTATTGAAAGCGAAATTTTTCAATAAAAACCCAAATATCTTATCAGTTCTCATAATTTAGAGCCGAGATCTACAATCGACCATAAAAATATGAATCTATAAAATTTCTTTTATATGAAAATTGTCTCAAGTCCCTAAGATATTTGTTTTCTCATTTTGTAATAGAAACTAGAACTAGAGCCCGAATACTACAGAAATAAAGTTAGCATGTACATCTTCTTGGAACGCATTAACTCGTCTGGGATCGAACAAATGGATACACGAAGGACAAATGGATACACAATGGATACAATACAATACACTGGGACAAATGGATACACGAAAAGAAATCTGTGTGACATCGGTTTTAGATAATGTTCAAGTTTGCAAGTTTACAATTAATGGTCCTCTAATGTTAGGCGAACATTCACTCATACACACTCACGCTCAGAATATCAGAACTGCTCATTAATCAATGATAAACATAGGGAAATTTCCCATAAACAATGGGAAAGAAAAAAATGATAACTTTATGCTGATTACGACTCGGTCAACTCTCAAAAAAATAAAATGGATAGCCAATAAGGCAAAGGACTCATGAAACTTCGTAATTATTTCATTTAAATTCTTCTATACGATTCATATTCTTCTTTTCTGATAGTACTTCATCGCACTTAGTATAAATATATGTATAGATGTGCATCATAAAATTATCATCTCGTTGGAAATAACCACATAAATAGCTACTGATACATAATGTTTAATGATAATATAGAACAGCAATAATATTCTGTAGTCTTCAGGTATGCACCATAATTTAATTTGATGTCATTCTCTTTTCCCTTGCTCATTCTTCAAGTTTCGTGTATGAAGCGCAACCAAAAAGTCCCGAAAATAGAAGCGCTTTCGTAAAAAGACCCAGCTACCGTCATATGCTTATATGTAGAGTCTTGCGTACTCTTTAATAATAATAATAATAAATCGACTTTATTTCAGGGCGAGATTGAGACTAGTAAGTCTCTTCTCTTACATCTAACCCTATATCATAAAAGTCAGTATAACAAACGGCTTCATGGTAAGTGAATGCGTTCGTAATTTGTTAACAGTTTCATTGTCTTGTTTATTTATGATTGCATTTTTTTAAGCCTGAATTTTCGTACATTCGACACTTTTTTAATTCAATTTTGAAGTTATTCGAAAATTTTTCAAACTTCGTGGATGTATGAAATAAGGAAGGTTTTACAAAGTATCAGTTCCTATCATGGTATACAGATACAGATGATATATGGATACAGATGGTTTGAAAACCAGAAAACTTAAAATGAATTCATATTTGTTCTTAAGGTTTCGGATTTTCACGCCAATATCTGTATACCGTGCTTGGTTCATATAAGTAGGTAGATAGAGTCCATATATAGGTAAATATTAGACATAATTAACTTAGAGGTAAATACGAAAATATTTGGCATTTCGTTTTGCAGAAACATTTTGCGTCATTTATTAATATGAATTATTTTTCGGCATTTTAGACTAGCAACAGTAAAGACGAAACTAGTACCCGATTGCAACTTTATGGTCAGAGTGATGGATATGCTACAAAAAAGATCTGCAGATTCCATTGATAAAATAGTTACCAAACTAATATCGACCACATTCTATTCTAGTTTCTGCGTAATTCTCATTTTGTGAACTATTCCAGCGTAAAATCAATATAATTTGTAACCAACTACGCCAAAGTTGCAGTGAAACTATGGTTTTTTATGTTCGCTACAAATTGTATTAATTTTATGCAACTCTGAGTCAAAATTTACCTTTCCTCGATATTCTTAATTTTCACATTACTTACGAAATCCACGTCAGCTTGACATACTTCTGATTTCACGATTCGTTTTCCAATTACATTGATGCATGAGATGAGTGCTATGGCAGCTAACTTCAAGCTCGAATAAATTAATGAATGAGCTTCCTAATTAATTTTCGCGATGTGTCTTTGAGACTTAAAGGAAATAGATCGCATAGCGCTCTGAGTGAATGTAATTCTCTAACACTAATAATTTATCAATGCGTAACATATGCCAGTTGAATAATTTCAGTCGGAAATCTTTATGGCCAATCAAAGAGAGGAATTTGAACGAGCGGTGAAACTATTCTTGGTTTCATTACTCTTCAGTGGAAATGTGAGAGTTGAGAAATGAAAGCTTTTGCTCATCACATGCTCTATGACGGCTTGAATGCATATGTAACAGATTTCAGAGGAAAGCAAAAGGAATATAGTATAGAATGAAAACTTCCCGTTTGATGCTGGACTTAAAATGTATTCTCTCTTACATAGAAGAGCCTAACATGAAAGCAAAGGAACAGGGAGTCATTTGCATGACTATGGTAAAATCCTGTTCAAAGCTGTAGCGCACATAGGAATAGTGCTTTTCATGTAAAAGCTAACTTCCATCCCATTCGGTCGTTGTATTACAGAGCAGTTTTGTTTCTTTAAAGAAACACATCTTTCACGTTTATTAAAATTATCTTCGAAATTAAATGCCATTTTGTGCTAAATGTGCACGACATCAAACAACCATATCATGGAATATTTTGCACTTAAAAGACTTAATATTTGTAATAGGATTGGGTAACTTAATGCCACAACTTCGATACGAAAACATGGATGTGGTTTAGTAACATCTAAATCAGTCATCTAGACGTCCAATGTTCCAAAAATAAGTTTTAGAACCATGGTTAATCTGTTATTTATACATAATACTGTAATACATTTCTATACTTATTGCTAAAATCTTAAACAGGATTTCGGCATAAACAGAATCATGCAAAACGTCACTTTTTTGTGTTTATATACAGAACGAGCACTCCACGATGGAACATTTCAAATTCCTGTTTCCCAAAAGAGCTAAAGGATGCATGTTTCCCTGTTAAGGCCCGAAATAATCATTTTCGACTCATTAAATATTCCGGTATCGTATCATTGGTCTTTGGACGATAACCTTATGTATATCTTAACGTATTTATCTAAACGTTGTAATTGAAGTGATGAATATCATACTGAATTCGTTCCAGTTAGTGGGAACGGGAGAACAATCCTAATGCCATTGTAGGCAAAAATACACTATTTAAGGCTTGCGTTGTTCAATAATTTGTGAACGCTTGATTCGGAATAAGGATATAAAAAGCTTATTATCCCAGGCATGCGAATTATTTTAGACCTGATCATTTTCTTAAGCTGAGGCGTAGCCAAATGGGTGGTCTTGGGGGTTCAACCCCCCCCCCCCTTAAGAAGAGAGCCAACAATAAACTAACTAAATAAATCTACAGCTAAAACAATTCCCTTTAATCTTTAAAGAGGAAATATTACTCCAACGTGTAATTGTAATCTCAATTGTAATATACGAGTATGCATTGTTATTTATGCAGTTTTGGTGGTTATATATGTATCGTTCTTGTCCTTTTATTTATTATTTTATTGTATCGCATGTAATTGGGTACTTTCCTGTTTGCGATAATTAAATTATTACTATTAAATTAAAGCATGCGAGAGGATGGCCTCTCGCCATGCAGAAACCTCTGGAGATTCACAGGGTATATAATCAGTTTATATTTCCAATAAATTTTGGGTGGAAGTATTCCTGCCCTTTTCTTGTGAGGAATGCAGTGTAAACTCCATGAAATTGACCTACCTACTGTCAAATCCAGGTTACGCCCCTGTATATGAGGGTACAAGCCGAAAAACCATACCTCGCGTAGCGTCATAATCATAAATTGGTTACATTTGCCTTTTCTTATTAAAAATATTCAATTTCTTCGACGACTGCAAGGAGGAGTATTGAATGTAGTGGCTGCACACTACGCCAGGTTCCAAGAACAATTGTGCAATGCACTGATTCAACTTTGGGAGAGCTCACTTTCAGGAAAAAGTTCCCTGGCGGGGGTTTGGGTTGTTATGACTTTACTCTCCCTTGACCTTTTCTCAATATAAAATTCCACATAATATCGATTTTTCATCCATATGAGTAATGGAATACCGTGAGATTTTGCTGAAATATTTTAGGGCTCAAGGGGTACTTGAGATCCAATAGAAACTTCCTTCAGCTTTAGTTACATTTGTCACGAGCAGTTCCAGCCGCCTTCACTTGGGTAGAAAAGAATTATTCTTCCTATTTCACAGAGTTTATAGGTTACAAAATAAAGACCTTCTAGATGTACCCATTTTAAGGAAACGATAAATGTACGTATACTTGAGAAAACAGCTACCATCTCAATCGTAGCTCCATCTAATTGTCACATTCTTGGGCTGAATAGGATTCTTCGGGCGCACGGTTTCATGAGTCATAAATTTGCGTTTTCGTTAGAGCATTCAAAATTTGCAATGTTCTTAAAGGTTTCTTATCCTTAACCTTATTCTTATGTCAAATAAGACAGCAGAAAGCTTTCAATTTTTGACAAAAAGTGGATGTTCAAAAAGTCGCTTGGGTAGCATTTGAAAAAAAAACTGGATAAGTAAAGTTTTACTAAAGCTTTTACTAAACCTTCTATTTTACATAACACCAGTCCTCCAGTCGTTATGCTATAGGAAACTTGTCTGTATCTATAAATATCCGTCTAAATTAGATGTACTTAATATCGACGGAAGTTGGTTTATTGACAATTTATGTTTTGTAATTAGGAAATATGATTTCAAATCTTAATTTTCATTGCAAATCTTGCAATTGGCCAATTTCATTAAAAATTGCTCGAATTCGACCCAAAAACATTGTTAGGTGAGTGGAACAAGATTTATTAATTATGTTTCTAGCTAAAGCTAATCATTTAGGTATCGTGATTTCATTGCATATTATAGAAAAGAGGATTACATTCCTGAAGCAATAGAAACGTATTTGCGCATTTGAATTTTGGAAAATAATTTTGAACGACATGGCATAAAATTTTAGAGGATCTGCAAGACAAAGGAAGACACCTCACTAATACGATTTGGTATCTAATACAGCGCAAATTTCCACGTCTTGAGACCTCTTGTTATTGAGTCAGATTTACAAATCCACGTGCCCATTCCCTTGCTTAATTAAATGCATTAATCTTAGGATAGGAAACGTACTGCTTGTTGTAAGTGTGTGAATGAAACTAACCTGCGAATAATAATGTCTTTATTAAAGGCGAGATTGAGACTGAAAAATATCTTCTTCCATCTAACCTTTCGTCAATGATTTTATCATTTTTTATTTTATAAATAAGGTAGGAAAGTAAAATATCTTCCCGAATTTTTTCACTGAAATCCACTTCCTCAGAGGGAAATATGCCTAATAGGACATATATCTTCTACCCATTATCACTAGCTGTGCTTACCTTTACCTCCCCTAACTACACCTTGGCTCTCCTCTGGCTTTGCTCCTACTGGTCGATAGTTGAGAGATGTCGCTAGTTTACACACAGTAAATTTGGCTTACTCCTATGCTTGATTATGATTTAGGGTCAGTAACGAGTAAACATATTCAGTAAACCTTAAATAAGCTGTTTATTCACCTTGCTTTAATATAGATTTTCACAAGATAGTCGCTCCTCGATAGATTATACTACGATTTCATTTCATACGAAGTCGTAGACTCCCAGCCCTAAATCAATTGAATACAATTGATCATATAACAATGCAAATTGATATTTATGGCTTCTCACAGGAGCTCATGGATCAAAAAATATGAACGTTTATGGCGAAATTCTCTTTTAGAGCTTCCACTTGACCTACATATTGCTTCGAATATAATGAGCAAAGTTTTGCTCGTCGGAAGCGGGGAAGAAACAAAATGGGATTTTCAGCATGTTTTTGATTCATTTTTGGTGCGCGAGCTAAATTCTTCTCTCTTTTAAAGAGCAAACCTTTTTTTTTATCCAACTCTTTAAAAACTTCTCTTTGGAAAGTTTCACTCAGTAAACTTCATGTATGAAGCCATATTTGTGTTTTCGGTGCTACGTTAGAGCTCTGTCACATTTAAAATAGGACCTTTTATATTAATTCTGGAATTAAATGGTCTTGAATAAGATTTAGGTCCTTTAGATTGTCTGATAATCCGTTTCATCTTTCAGAGGATGAAACATTCTCTTTTTATCTGATAAACTTGATTTTATGTCTGAAGGTACCATGATATCCCTCTTTACTTCATATATAGGAAAGGGTAATTAGATGGCTGCCTTGGTCTCTACTTCGCACTGTTTTACATGCTATCCAACTAGTTATTCTAGCGCTTGTATGTCTGGAGAAATTTAGAAACATTTGAAGCTCTATTTCCCCTTCAGAACTTGATAATTTTAAACCCTTTATGAATGCCATAATGAATGATTAGTCAATTTATCAGGTACAAGATTAAAATTTGGAATTTATAATTTATATACTAACGTAGCCATCATAGCACGGCACAGTTATCCATGCACAAATCTCTATTATCTTCAAGCACAGACGAATATTTAAACGAGATTGTAGCTCATAAAACTTCTGAATAAAAGTTGGTATAAACGTAATCTAGAAAAATATTTTCTTTACCAAGTTACAAAGTTTCGAATTAAATATTTCCTTTGAAGCCATTCTGATGGTAGATAATCGTTAATTGTAAATATAATTATAGAAATTTACGATACCAATCTTAAATGGATGGAAGATTCTTCAATATATTAAACTGTTTAAGGATTAACTTTGTCGTATTCCATGACAGTAGGAAAATAAAAAACAATCAGGAACCATTTTTCTGTTGAAAGCTACTTATTACTTATTACTACTTATATCGAACTATATATATATAAGATGAACTTTGAAAAATTACTACCACAGTGGGTTTTCGCTTGCTACATTTCCGCAAACTTCTTCTTTATATTAAAATAGGATTTAATTCCCTACAGAAAAGTGGTTCCTGTTCTTTATTTCCTTACCGAAGATTTCTCAGTTGATTTTTGATGCACAATAAAGAAAAGCGTATCTTTCGTTGTTTATTATTTCATTATTACATTTATTTGCCTCGTTTGAGGCAGAGATGATACGAAAGTTGCCAGGGAGAGAGTGATGTTGAAAAGTGGCATTCACTTAGGTCACCTCGCATCGAAAGCCACGATAAAATGTATTTATTGGATCGTTGTGTTACACCTTTTTGCATATAAGCAAGGGAAGCATAGGAAAACAACCCATCTCCTCATCCTGATCGGTAAGTCTTATTTCCTACCCATAGCTTTTATTAACTGATGGTGGAGGGTTCGAGGATGAAACCTGCCAAGAGGTTAATACAGCGTAGCGAAATGGAGTTGTTTTGGGAGTTGAAACACCTCCATGAGACCAGAGCTAATAATAAATGTATGAATACGAATTGATGGGCACATGCAATCATGCCATGCAAATACCGCTGGAGATTCGAAAGTATGTATGTTAAAATAAATAAGTTTATATTTTCCTTAAATTTTGGGCGGAATTGTTTGTGCCCCTGGATTGTAAGCAATGCACTGTTTACTCCATGGCCCTAGATCCAGGCTACTCCCCTGTTTACAACAATGTAGGTAGCCTTACTTCCCATATGAGTATTTACCTCTCTTCGATCACGAACATTAATACGTCCCTCTGATGATAAATACATTGCGAGATCCATCAATAATACAACATTTTCATTACCGTAAACCGGGGCTACTTGAGCCCTGGGGGGTTACTTGGACCCAAAGCAAAAAAAGCTGGAAATGGTCAAAAGAAAAAGGTATTTTGCAGTACAAGTGGCGTCATATATACAGGAAAATCGTTCCACCGAAACTTATTAAATGGGGGTGTTTTTTTATCACCATGTAGATACTTCTCACAATTTATTTGACAAAAAGTATATAAATTCCATGACATCATTATTTTACATATGATTCCATATAGTGTTTTCGATTTATTCATTGAGTTTTTGCAATTAAATTATCATTTCATGGCCTCAGAATGTCTCTAAAGAGTTATATTTGCATACACTATGTCTCGCTTAGGCCCACTACATATTTACATTGTTTAGTCAATGGAAAAAGGAGCTTGAGTCCAAGTAGCCCCAACCTGGGGGTTTCTATGACCCAATTTAAAAAACAAAAATTGTATTACAATCAGCGAAACATTTAGTTCAAAAAAGCTTTTAAATCATCGAAAAATATCTAAAACATAGTAAAAATTTTTTTATCAGCACAGGGTATGGAAAGTCCAAAAAATTAGAAATTTCGGGTCCAAGTAAACCCGGTTTACGTTACTGAACATCGCAGCCCGCCTCTGCGTCCCAAGGTGCGTATTTGAGTTCCTCCGCATATTTCAACTCCAAGCATATTTCCCTCCATCATGTATTACTCTTCCCCTCAGCGGCCGTCCTTTGCTTCCACCTACGGCTTCCCAGAAAACAGGGAAAAATGCCTTTTCTGAAAGCGCAGTCCGCTGTGTGAGAGAGTCGCTTTTATGCACGCCTTTCGTATCCGCCGCCATTACGACTGGCACTGAACATGACAACGTTCCCCTTCCGCCATTATCTCTCCACTCCTAATTCTACTCACTTGCTAGTCCTATGTTTCTCCCTGCTTCATTTACTATCTCTTCCTTTACCCTCCGCTTCTTTTCCTCATTCGCGGCTTTAAATCATTCTTAAAATGACCGTTTTTCCTTTCCCAAACTTATCTCGCTTCCGCCAAGTCCCAACACCTTACGCCGGTATCCATCTTCCTTTTTAAAGGAAAAGGGTACTTTACTAGGGTAACTTTGCACATTAAGGTGGGAAAGGAATTTTTTCCAAGGAGAAATTAATAAGAAAAAAGTCTAGCAAGACCTGGATTCGAACCCAGATCTTCCGGTTACCGGTTTATTCAGAGCTCCACGAGATATCTGGGTTCGAGTCCCGGTCCTGTAAGACTTCTTTCTTGTCCGTTTTTCCTTGAAAATATTCCATTTTAAACAACACGATGTAAGCATAACTTCTAAACATCTGAGAGATAATTGAGGATAACCGAAATTTTTAAAAATATAGTTTAATAAGTGATTCAAGCGAATAATTTCTATTGTGTGGCTTACATCGTAATTTCAAATACGCTATTCCATCTTGGGTTAAGTGCGTTAGTCGCCCTTCTATATTCTATATTCCTCCCATTTAAGAAAAATCTGATTATATTATAAAAACTATGCGTGCAAAGAGTTTCATAAGGCATTCAGTACATTTACATTAGAACCCTGCGAGCCACCGAATGGCGTGTCTGGGGGTGTAAAAACACCACTCTCTCTAATTGGCTATCTGATTGGTATTTCTAATAGCAATAGCTATTCGTTCTCGTTAAAATCTCGCTAAATCTCTCTGACGCCCGGTCTCGGAAATTGCGCTAGTTGAGTACGGGAAATGCAATATCGCTCATTTCCTCGTGGAAATCAGTACTTAAACATTTCTGGAATAATTTTTACTATAATCGGTTCTTCTATTCTTAAGAGATTCCCAGCCGAGGGTTTCAATCATCATACATTCCTACCGAAAGTATAGTCTTCCTTAACAATTCGAGCAGTTCTGCGTTGTACCGTACAGGAATACTGCTTAGTTTTAGTCTGAAGAGTTGAAAGGATTTCGAGATCTAAATACAATTAGAAAATTTAGAGGAGATTTGAGTGCCGTTGTGAAATATTCAGCGGTCATCATTCTGCCCCGCTGGCAATACGTTGTACAACCCTGTAAAGTAATCAATCTATAGCAATACATCTGTACCAGATGTAATTTTGTCTACTGGACGAAAAGATCGGAGACAACGCCGATGGAGCAAGCGATGGTTTTCTAATCAAAGAATCACTTTTTTGCACAAGGCGTTTACTTTGCTAAGGAAGGGACACTTCCGAGATGCCCCATCATCGCAGGCTTACAGGCAATTCCAAGGCTTAAAGATCACACCATTACAAATTGGGCGCTCCGAGATAGGAAAACTTCGACTATAAACACGAGTTTCCCGAAAGATTGAAGTAGCGAACTACCTATAGCACCAAATTTATCTCCTTTAAATGACCAAAACTCTCGGAAGACAACGCATTAAATTCTTCTACGGCAGTTTTTCATGCAGCGCAGAAAATTTTGCAAAAATATCTCCAAAAGCTCCTTATATCATGTTCGCGTTCCAGAAGAAAGAAGCTGTCACCTCTTCGGCGCAAATCCTCTTTAGTTTCCTAGTTTGTAAATTAATTTCCTCGTAAGCTATTGTACTTCGAAGTTCACGGAGGGGTCTAACCCCCATTTTCTCCGTGCTACCGTTAAGCCAGGCAGGATCAGAGACACGGTAGAGAAAATCTCGGTACATGCTTCCATAGCCTTTGCTTCGCCCAAGTGGTTAGCCAAAGTGATTCTTCCACGCGCACACGGGGAAAACCTGGCTAGTCTTTGTGTAACGGCGGAAACAATTGAAGATAAAAATGCGTTGAACTCTTTGCCTCTAACTCTCGCTGGCTTCGTTGCATCCGCGGAATAAGCTTCGTTGAGAATGAATACAAGCTCCAAGCATCAGATGATGTCTAATTTGACTTCGGATTCTCTCACCAACATTAAAATCCCGGAGCATAATTAACTCTTCCACGGCTTCGAATTAAAAAGTAAATAACTTAGGCGATTCCTTTGCGCAGTGAAATGATCAAAGTTTTAATTAAGCATCGCGATAAGCCGGAAGGTTAGAATACGCTTATCACGCTTTACAGCAATTAATTCTTTGGTTAATCCTTCGAAATATATATTTGTGTGTATTTGGTCAGCTACGTCAACACTTTGGTGCTAAATAAAGTTTTTGACACAAGGAAAAGGGGTTTGGTGACTTGGCACGATAAGGCGTGCACCTAGGAAAATTCCCAAGGAGAAACGAACATGAAAAAATGTTTGACGGAACCTGATCTCGAACCTGGGACTTCCAATTGCCGGTCGGTTGCTCTGTCCATTGAGCTATTCCACCAGAATCTTTCTCCATGCCGTTTGGGAGACTTTGTAGGTATAGGAACACACGCGCCCAATACCTACAAAGTCTTCCAAACGGCATGGAAAATGTTCTGGTGGAATAGCTCAATGTATGGGCAACCGACCCGCAGTTGGGAGACCCGGGTTTGAGTCCCGGTTCCGTCAGACTTTTTTTCATGTCCGTTTCTCCTTGGGAAGTATTTCAAAGTTTTCCAATGGACGGTGTTGATCACTAAAGGTTAACAGCGCCTCTTTATTTTCGGATCGATCGCGGAACGTCTCGTTAGTGAGAGCAACTGATATCTTGCCGCAAGAGAACAGGTTATATTCGTCTGAAAAGTTTTATTCATCGAGTAGCGCCTTCTTTAGCAGCCCTGAACAAAATCTTCAATTTTTTCCTTACATAGTGCAATCTCTTGTACCCTCCCCACCATTTTTCCACAGCTTGCGTATGGAAATTCATTTTCAATGATTCCTAAAAAAATCTTTGTAAAGACTGATGTTGGGTGCATAAATTTCATCATCGTTTCTTTTAAATCGAATTATTACTTATATTTTTCGCGGCGTTACAAGGCCCTTCCTCGCCATGCTTAAATATTTATATCAACCCTTGCTTAACGTCACCTACAATATCGAATTCTTAAATTCTGAAATCCTCTCTCTCCATGGACTCTTTCATATTCATTCTCATTCACTCATTCTCAAAAACTTATTCCAACAATATCCATGTAATCTCTCTCATCTAAATAATGGTATACATAAAATATTAGTTTGCAAATATTTCTTGATTAATTCATTGTTGAACTGTTTCTAATTCCTGCATTTATGCATTTTTACTCTAAACATTTTATGTATGTCTGTTTTGAATTCAGTCTAAAATTGTGTCCTCTCTGTATTTTAATGGATTAAATTAAATTGCAATATTAAATTTTGCAAAACAATTTTAAACTCATTCACATTTACTTAATCCCTCTGAGGTAAAGTAATAATGCAAATGATATTATTCTAATTTTAAACAACAGTTTTCTGTCCATTTTGAGGATCGTGCTAATATTTTTACAGTCCGCGTATATGGAGAAAAAACGCTATCAATTTTTTGAGAAAATGAAGTTCGGCATTTAAATAAGCAACAAGAACTTTTGAATATGCATTAAATACTAACATTTACTAAAGCAAACCTATAAAACTAATCAGCATTTCAAGTTATATGCACGGTATCCTATAAGGGTCACATTTCGCGGTTACATGCTAAATAACTCCACTTGTTTCCCTCTTCCCATTGTTACCAATTTAACATTTCTCTACGTTCATAAAACCCGCCTTTCTCATAAATCTGTCTCCATAACCCTCTCTCTACCCCCAGTTAAACAACCCTGTTTCACGGTGTGTCAGTCTTTCCATCTAATCTCATTTCTTGAAAGCCCCATCCCCCAGTTTGAGCAAACATTTTCTTGATCTTTCTTCTCTCCTATATAATTCACGTAATCTACCACCATGTAGCGCTGCAATCAGCCCCTTCTCTCATCCATTTTCTCCATACGTCCAAAGCCCCGTACCCTTTTCATATTGCCCTTTCAATCTCTTTCATTCCGCATTCATTCATCACCCATGTATTCTCGACCTTCCCTTTCACCTTTTTTTGCCCACGCAACTCATATAGCCCAATCCAACTCCGTTTGCCTTACTCAATTTGTTTCCGCCGACGCTTCCGAATTTATCACCCATAGAGCAAGGTGGGTTCGGGCGCTATTTCATGCAAAACAATTTTCCTTTCTTTAGAAAATCATTCGCTATTCGTAAGCATCAGTGTTGTCTACCTCTTTCCTGCGATACGCATACGTTTTCGGCGGCTGGATTTATTATTCCATCATTTCTTCCCATCCGTCAAGCCGAAGCTCGTGCAATCGGTCACCTATTCACTGCCTTACAAATGCGAAGCTTGTCGGGTGAAAGTGAGGAAGGTTTATTGTGTAACGTCTCTTAACAGAGGAAATATAAACCATTCTGACAAGGAAGGTTCGTGCGATAATAGAAAAAGAAACGGTTCCTCTTTACTTAAACAAATTAAGTAATAGTTTAGTCAGGTCTAGAGAAAATTCGTGTACCGATCCAGTGTACAATTTTAACTTTTGTGCTTTATGAGGAATAATGCCTAAGAAATCTTACCCCACATTTTCGAGGGCTATTTCTTGACCGGTTAAGGTTGTGCGTCACCATTTAATTACGCAGAGTATCCCTGAAGAAGGATTTATCGTCATTAAGATTTTTTTCTGTTCTTTCGTCACCGAAATGGTTGATATTTTTAAATATACTCCCACTTGTGAGAGTTTTATTAGGGGATTTGCGTCTAGTCGAAGATGACAATAATTGCAGCAGTTTTGCCAATGAATACGGTTTTTTCTGGAAATGCTCAAGCAACCAAATTAGCAGCTCTCTTCCCTTTAATTGGCAATGTTATGTCGCTGTCACCGGCACTCTTTTCGGTCTGAAGCTGTTGCTTTCATCTCCTCATAAGACTAGCAGTTGGTAACTGACATTACAGAATGTAGGAAGGACACTCTAGGCCCGTTCCTTGTACCCATTGCCGTTAATTTGGTAAATCAGCAGTAACGGGGAAAATAATATACGAATTCAAGATTATGACACTTATATAATTTGATTTAATAAACGAGAAGAATTTCATGCAAATTAATATCCATTTTCTGTGTTATAATTGAAGACCTTCGGATTTATTGGATTGAGTAATGGTTGAACAATGCAGGCATCAATGAATATATAATTTTCATTTTTATCAATTCAATTATACGCAGTATGTGCGGGAAACAAGAGGTTCATTCGATGAAAATTCCTGGAAAGTTTATGTATCAAATCTTTTCTTCAGTGGCAGAAATAGGAATCTTTCGCACACAATCGATGGAGAAAATGCAGGGCGAGGGAATAATTTCATCTAAAAAATTTTATAATCATAATAACGTATTCGCACAGAAACAGCTATGCTCTTGATGGGATTTAAACGTGGATGTTATAGTAATATTAATAATAATAAAACGTCTTTATTGAGGGGCGAGAATGAACCTTCTTATATCTTACCTTTTGTCATTAAATATTTCAAAAAAGGAGATAGCTTTTGGGAGGTGCAAAAAAGAAAACGTAACATCACAAAGGGAACATTCTGCGGGTTAAAAAACTCCTAATGCTGAATTGAGGGGAAAATCTGGGATATTAATGCTGCAAGATTGGTATCTAACTCCTAGAGCACATAATTTTGAATTGATTTATGATTTATTGGTAGTTGTTTTGCCGTCTATTATATTTATTAGTAACGAAAATAAAGTAATACATAATTAACACCGGTAGATGTGGATTCCTTCTTTCGATTTCCAGATTATTCGAAATTTCAGAAATTGGATACATAAATAGATAAACCCTTAATTGGCGAGGCATCCTCCTAACCTCATATGTCGTTTTCATATGTACAGATATTAATTTTAATACAAAAAGAAACAGGAGTGTAATGGGTGCAACTTAATGTTGACCAAAAGTAACCTATGTTGTGGGAAAACATCCTCAACAAAGGAGGGAAATCATATTTTTTAACGGGCTCCCGGATAGCCAAGTGGGCAACGCGTTTGACTTCGGTGAAAGCGGTCCCGGGTTCGATTCCCTGTGGGGGCCCACGTGCGAAATGACCTAAGCTGTCGATGCACTTTTAACAATACTACTACTACTATATTTTTTAACGAGAACGAAGGAAAATTCAAACTAGAAGTGGAAAAAACCCTAATAAGTATCGCTGGACATCATTAATGTTTTTAGTATATCTAGATTAACTAGTAACTACAGACGATAATTCCAGCCAGAGGCCATCGCTGAATCACATTTGGTACATCTCTTCCGAAATTCTAGAGCGATTTTCCAATTTGGTAGCAAATAAGAGAAGATATTATCACAGTCCTCCACCTTTCAGCAAGACGAACTTTCACTGGGGATAGATCCCATTTAAAAACTTCTCGCAGGTTTCAAAATGAATGCCGAAGTATAATAGACAAATTCCTAGTCCCGGAGAAGCGACGCGGAATCTCATCTATCTTTGGCAGAAAAGCTATCTCTCGAGCAGACAAAAAAGTGAAGGAAGAAAACTAGTAGAGACAGAGCAGACGGAAATGGACAGATGTTTATCGAGCGGTCGTTCATCAAAGAAAAACAGTCTGGAAAAAGGAACAGATTCTTCTGTGGGACCTAAAAGATTCCCGCACTTAGAAATGGAGTCGGAAATCGAGAGAAGTTAGTTGGAATCGATAAGGGAAGGGCGGTCGAAGGATACGAAAATAACTTAGGATGCGGAAAGGGCAGTGTGTAGGGCGATTTGTAGGAAGATATGGAGAAGAATAGACTGGCGGAGATAATAAATAGAAAGAGACAATGGAAGAGGATAAGGAAAATGGGGCCATTAAAATACGAAGGAACCCGAAAACAGAGTGGTGCCTCGGGTAAGGAAATCAAATGAAAATTATTAGACTGTAGAAGTGTAGTAAATGCCACATTACGTTCATGTTATTCCGTTAGGGAAACTACTATAGCTGGGAGCAAAGCAATGGGCGCTTCAAGGTCACTGATGACTAGGGGCCCTTACCAGAGCTAGCCTTCTCTATAAAGGGGCCTGGGTGCAAGATTATATAGTTGGGGCCATTTGGGACCCTAAATTTTTTGTAAAGTAAAAAGCAATCAGCCCCTTCTCTCATCCATTTTCTCCATACGTCCAAAGCCCCGTACCCTTTTCATATTGCCCTTTCAATCTCTTTCATTCCGCATTCAT